>CAJQZN010042947.1:0-19364 GCA_907164685.1 Colias eurytheme
ATATCAAGTATGGGGTAAGGATCAGGGGAATCTTTGGCAAACTTCTTGAAAGTTTCTATTATAGGTCTGTATCCAGTACATCTGCAGACATTGCTTGCTAGCGATTGTTCTATTTCCAACATGGTCATACTCTTCTTATTTAGGAGGCTAGAATTATGCAAAATGTATCAGATTTAAAAAGGTATTAAGGTAGATAGAATAAAAATTCTTTACCAGTGAGTATTAATACTAATGAACCCTAGTTAATAATTTTGAAGAGGTATAGGTAACTTGCCTTTTGTGCATTTCATTACCTTTAAATGTCAGATGCCATGACTCAGACTGCAATTAAAGTGTAGACATAAAAAAAATACATAATATTTGAGGAAAAAACATCAACAAAGCAGATTGTGTCTGTACCCACACTCATAATATTATTATAAAGAGCAACGTTTATAATTTTAAATTCTGTAACTACTAAACTTATCTATAAGATTACTGGACCGATTTCAAGAAAAAAAGCATTTTTTGAGCGAAAAGAAAATGCATTTAACAACGACCACTTCTGGATAAAGACGATAAGTAAGCATAGATGATAGAACATAAAAAAATAACCAAATTACCTATACAAAGCCATAACCCATCCAGGGCTGCAATATCCACACTGCGATCCATTGTTCTCGTAGAGAGCCTTCTGTAGGGGGTGGTACCCCACCAGCTTGTTGCCGATCTTCTCGATGGTAGTGATCTCCCAGCCATGGCATGATGTCACTGATACTAAACACTGAAAAGATACGATACTTTTGTCATTTTGGATATTCAAATTATTTGTAACGGTGTTCATTCCAGTAGGTCCATTTATTTTTGAAATGGAACTTCTTTAGACGCGTTGAGAGTAAAAATGTCTAGGTAGCGTCATGGCAATACCGTCACGTCATGGAGTAAGGCGACGATTTTGGTATCTTTGAATTTTGCCAAAGAAGTTTCACTTCTTACACGTGTGCTCCGGCAACCACGCTCCTGTTTTATACAGATGGAGAAAAAAAAAATGATACGAAGAAATGTTTGATGAATTGTTACGTAATTAATGTTAGTAAAAAATGTCATGTGATGAATAAAACCGGTCTAAATTGTTATATTTGTAATTAATTATTTACACATAACTCGTTATCTGTCATTAAAAAGAAAATTACATTGACGCTTTGTTTTTATTATGGTTAAGGTTACAGCCAGTTTTTTCGCGATTTCACTAGTTAGAGCTAGTTGCAACTAGGTAAATGATTATTTAACAACTAGTTTAAAAGCCGCTGTCGCACCTACTATAATATTATTTTTCGATACCAGGCGAGCGTGCAGAAAATAGATTGATTTTGCAATTTGTCTGCTGTTGTGACATCACCACTGCTTGTAACGAAGGAAAAAATCAAGAGGAAAACGACAAGACGTCGAAGAATCAAAAAGTGCGACGCCATGTGATATTTGCAAACCTGCACATGACCAGCATGGTGGATTATTGGCCTAAACCCATATATCAGGGTTGGCCTATACCCATATACCTACATGGTTCGTGGCTCAGCAGTAGAAACATACTGATGATGATCATGATGAAGTTATAGGCTTGCTAAAAGGCGAGATTATGTCGCATCCAACTAGAAGTATGTACTAATATCCTTACAGCATTAACAGCCTCAGTGGGAGCGCCAGGGTACTTGACCACGCTGACGACGCAGGCGCCGCAGCCGCCCTCCTGGCACATGTACTTGGTGCCGCGCAGCTCCAGCCATCTGCGGAGGTACTCCAGCAGCGATATGTCTGAGCTGATCTCGCACCCGACTGGGAAATTTTGAGTTACATTATTATTTTTCTTATAAGAGAGGAGTTTGTTGTTCGTCTGTCTGTCTGTCTATCTATCTGTCAAGACAACAAGGGAATCAGAACCTGCATGGTACCTACTCCCCGTGAACACAAATTCTTGAAATTTGGTACGAAGCTTATCTTATATCACAGACACATAAAAAATATGAAAAAGGATACAACATTTTTAATACCGATAAAAGAAAAACATCGTGGTAAAATGGACTTGACCCTAGGCCCCGAGCAATTCAAACATAATATGACATGATTTCTGACATTCAAGACGTGCTTTCAGGTATTTAACGAGATTGCCTCGTAACTTCAGGACCTAAACGTTTTTTTGTTTGGCAGAAATCGAATAATTTGGGTTCTAGACATTTATTTCGCAATAAATATGACAGGCATATCTGAGGATTGACCCTAAATCATAAAAATATATATTAATATTTTACATCAGGTTAAGTTATTCCGATTCAAATAATATTACTATGTAAAACTATTAACTATTTATTGACATAGTATTGGTTGTAAGCTTGGTTGTAAGATAGATGACCAATTTTTATATAATTATGATAAAAAACTATACGCCTTCAAATGGTCTGAATCGGACAAAATTTAAAAGGAACTCTGTTCACCCAGTAGAAAGTAGTTCTGGGGCAAAAATCCTACAAAATAGTCCTCCTTTTCGAAAGTCTGTTGAAAAGATTAAAAGAGTTGCTATGTCAGTTTCATAATTTTAATAGTGAAATATTTATTTACAGTTATACAAGAGTCGTGTTATTAGACCGGTTGTAAATCAAGATCACGGCACCGAAAATTAAACTGGTTTAATGCACTTTTTATATTACTTACGTATGTATTATTATAGAAGACGCGATTCTAAAGATTATGTTATTAGATTTGAGTTTAAAGTTAATAAAAGTTCTGCTATGCAATGCAAAAAACCAAGGCATGATGCTTTTAGCGAATAATGAAATAATAAACTGAAAATATTATAATAACTGAATTATAACAGAAGATTGTATTATGCAAGTGTATTCTGCTCTTATTATTCATTAAATCCATACTAATATTATAAATGCGAAAGTAACTCTGTCTGTCTGTCTGTTACTCAATCACGCCTTAACTACTGAACCAATTTGCATGAAATTTGGTATAGAGATATTTTGATACCCGAGATAGGACATAGGATAGGTTTTATCCCGGAAATCCTACGGGAACGGGTTTTTCTTTGAAAACGCGGGCGAAGCCGCGGGCGGAAAGCTAGTATTTTATATTTTAAAAAGTGTCCTTATTATTCGAATGTTTACAATAACGTGAAAATTTAACACTACAAATTAAAAGCCTTAGTTTTTAGGAACCTAAGTAAATAATAAGTATTGAACCACACAAGTCAGAAAATCGTGTAAAACATGTGTAAAACATTTCATAAAACTGTAGTTCCTCACACAACACAAGCAAAGTCACAGTCAGACACCTAGCTAGTACGTTACAAAATGTCTATGCAATGTAGAGACAAGATTTATTAAATAATTAGTTAATTACATTTCGTGTACAAAAAGTAAATTATAGGTACATGCGTGCATTCGCGTGAAGTGCTAATAAATCATTTGGTAAATTAAAACATTAATAATTATAAAGAAATAGCAGTAGTGGCAGTGGACTACAATAAAAAGTAGATGATTCAAGAGGGATGCGCAGAATTTTAATGAATTTATCACAAACTTTTTTAAGACATGACATTTGTTTGTTATTCTATTACATTACAATATAATGCTGAAGAGTTTGTTTGTTTGTTTGAACACGCTAATCTCAGCAAATATATATTCTTCTATAACTATATGTATACTCTTCTTCTCCATAGACACTTCTTTCTAAAAGAAGTCTAATTGAATAAATAAATGTTTGAGTTTGAGTTTATAACTGATCCGATTTGAAAAATTCTTTCGGTGTTAGACAGCTCAATTATCGAGGCTCATCACGCTAAGACCAACAGAAGCGGAGCACTGCGGGTAAAACCGCGGGGCGCAGTTAGTTATTAATAGTAGGTTTTGATAACAGTGTATGTAATTGAATGCAAATTTGTTAGGTACTTTTCAATATTTACATTTTTATTGTTTCTTATCCATTGATTACTTTACACTAGGTATTATAAAGGAGGTACTTTTTAGCAAATTATAACTGTAATTATTGTATAGATATACATAAGGTAGAAGTATATAGGTAGGTAGGTAAATTTAATTTATTCAATGATATGAATATAATAATAAAAATAAGTAATATAATAAAATACATTTAGTTGGACTTTAAAATAACAGTAAGTAATTATTTATTAGTGCATGGAATATTATATTATCAAGAAAGATTTATTTGTTTATGCTTATTAATTGGCAAATATTATATTATATTTTAAATAATATTTACAAGTAATATTTTTATTCATTTGCGAGCGAGCTTTTAAAATACATATTACAATAAATAAATCATGTAATTGATGTAATAGTCTAATGAAAGTAAGCTCTTTTAATCTTATTCCGACTAGACTGACATTATTGTCCTGTAAATGGGTTTATACTTTTACTAGCTTTCCGCCCGCGGCTTCGCCCGCTTTGTCTAAGAAATAATAAATTATATACTAAATCCTTCCTCTTGAATCACTCTATGTATTACAAAAAACCGCAGCAAAATCCGTTGCGTAGTTTTAAAGATTTAAGCATACATAGGGACATATGGACAGAAAAAGCGACTTTGTTTTATACTATGTAGTGAAGTACTTTTATATTATGGCCTTTCTAGTTTCTACTTATTATGGCGTTTTCCTTCAATCATATACTGCTTGTAAGTTATTTCCCCCTTTATTTTCCTATATTTTGGAGACAGAACGTAACTTTTTTTAGAGCTATCTTAGTTTTGGATATTCATTCATGGAATACAAAGATTGTCTCTACTGATAAGAATTTGAAAGTAAGTAGGTATGTTTTTTTTTATTATCAAAACCAATGGCTGAATAATAATTGATTTGAAAGATTTTTTTATTTGCTCGGCCATTATTTGAGAGCTAACTACCTATTTTGTTTATAGATAAGATCGTTCTAAAACATGCATAACATAATTCATCCATATTAGTACCTATACCTCGTGTAACACCTACACTATAGAAACAATTAAATACGTAATAATTAAAACTACCATTAAGTTATCAAATGAGGATAATTATAATATATTTTGTGACATCAATACGTAAAAATACTTAGGTAAGTCCGTAAGTACCATGTTTGCAAAGACATTCATTATTTAAAACACACACTAAAAATGTTGTTGCTAAATTTTTCTATAAAGAGGAGCAAATTGAATTTTTGTATACAGCGAATAAACTTGAAACTACTGGATCGATATAAATAATCCTTTCACCAGGAGAAAGCTACATTATCCCTGAATGCAACAGGCTATATTATAATTTCTAAATGGCAATAATTAATTAATTTAAGTACTAGCTGTGCCCCGCATTGCTCTGCTCTCTCTGCTCCTGTTCAAATTGGACCAGTTGTTCCTGAGATTAGCGCGTTCAAACAACAAACAAACTCTTCACAGTTATAAACTTATAATTTTAAGAAATAGATTATAGTATCTAATAACTATAATATAGTATCAGATGCCTCCTCAGACTTTCAATATATATAGGTATTAAACAAACAGATAGGTAGCGAAAATATTGTAATTTATATTAGAGGTGTTTTGCATTTCTAACATTTTTAATTCAAATAATAATAATAGTTTAATAAAACTAAAAAAACACGCTTTTTACAGAAAACCGAACTAAAAAATAGAAAATTTTATCAAATTAGTGTATTGTCATCGGTCCTCAATAAATCTACAAAGTTTGAACGAAATCTGGCCGTTTAAAGTGGGTCAAAATCGCGCCCAAAGAAGTCGGTTACAAACATACAAACATACAGGTGAAGCTAATATAAAGCGTGTAAAAAGTAATATCGTTACTTGTATTGATAAATATCTATAAAAGTGTTTTAAATTATTGATTTTTTATAGAGGTGTTGTATGTTTTTTTTATATCAATTTTAATTATTGTAAGTACATGTACTTAGATAGTAATAATAACTAATAATCTATTGACTTTTTTTTGAAATTCGCATCAAATTCGAAATCGAACCGATTCAAAGTCGAATTGCTCTTTCTATGTTTTTTAATTAATATGCCT
Source organism: Colias eurytheme (assembly GCA_907164685.1). Taxonomy (NCBI): domain Eukaryota; kingdom Metazoa; phylum Arthropoda; class Insecta; order Lepidoptera; family Pieridae; genus Colias; species Colias eurytheme. Next base: position 6,050 of record CAJQZN010042947.1, read on the forward strand.
ATAGGTATGTGTGTTATGTGTGTGTATGCCACTGAAGTCCTCCTAATCCTCTGGACCGACTTTGATAAAAATTTTACAGGCCAGTAGTAGACCATTGATACATGGTGGAAGCAGTATATTATTGTTAGTCTGTGGTGGATTGTATAGATTTACCTACAATGAGATTTCGAGCGAGGCTGCGGGCAAAAGCTGGTTACGTATTTAAATCAGTAAAAATTGGCAGATATTTTATAGTCTTTATTCAAATTTTGGCAGTTGAATAATAAAAATCCGGGTATCTTTGAAGTTAATAATAATAAAAATCCTTAAATGGACAGTATTAATTTAATCGACGACACAAATCAACAGACCCACTTTTTTATAGAATATTATAGATATTACCTGACCTGACCGCCTCTTTGGTATAGTGGTTGACGCATGAGCGTAGAGGGGTCCCGGGTTCGATTCCCGGTGGAGACGAAGAAAAAAAAAATGTCTCGGTCTGGCAGGACACAGAAGGCTGATCACCTACTTGTCCCTAAAAGAGAATCGATCAGTGAAACAGATGTATGAATAATGCATCTGCCCCTTACCCCACTAGGGGACACGGGACTTCACTTTTTATAGATATTACCTATATTACATGTTACATGAAATTATTACTCTACTTTTTGATATTCGGTTAAAAATTAGAAGAGACATCGTAAAATATAATCTCTAACCGTGCTACTTTCTCTCGTAATTTAAAGTAAATATAACTTATAAGTAAAACTTAACATACCGGTATGCTCTATATCATTAACTTTAAACTTAACACGGTCCATGTCTTCACAACACAGTAAGCACTTACTTAGTGAGCGTAACTTAATGTTAACCCCACTACTTAGGTCTAGGTGATAATATTATGTTTATTGTTTTTATAGCAGTTTTATGGTGTAAGGTGATATTCTTGTAAATATCAAGAAAGTGTGGAAGAAAAATGATATAATTGGTAAGAATTGGATTCGTAGAAGTAGCTTGAAGGGATCTAAAAAGTGACAATAATATTGAATTAATGATTATTTTTTTTAATATAATTTATCCCTTGGAGTTTGGGTTCTCCGATAGCATTGTAAGTTTTTATTTTAAACTATGTTTTGTTTGTTTCTTTGTCGACTATTACATTATAGTAGTTTCGTCGACTATTACATTATACTTACTAAGTTAGTATAGTTAGTAAAATAATTACGTAGTTAGGTTCATTTTAAAATACGTATATTTAAAAAATGAATGTTTACCTGAAACCTAAAAATGGATATAAGAAAAACAAGAAGTAGAATATTAAAAGCGAATAAGACAATTATTACGATTAAATACTGTTATTTAAATTGATTGTAATAACATTATTTATAGCTGGCGCTATATTATACAATTTTAAATAAAATTAAGATCAGCGCCATCTATTACCTATATTTATATAAATATATGATTCGGCCTATTGATTCTTGATAGCTGTAGTTCTGATGTTCGTCCAGAGATGCCGCTATACAATTAATGTATATCATAAAAATTATTTTTTCTGCACTATGAAACTAGCTGCTCGTCCCGGCTACGCCCATGCAATGTAAACATGTTTTTTGGATTTTTTGACGTGACAACGTCTTATAATTCGATAGCCGGCTGCACGCACGAAAAAACATGACTCATGCGGCGTTACCTCGCTCGGAGGCGTTCCATGTAAGGCTTGAAGTGCAAGCGAGAGCGCGGAACGAACGACAAAGAAGCACAATCGGCCGTTGTCACGTTCAACAGCTATCGTCAGTAAACCGACTTTACAGACAATCAATTTTTTGAAGTGAAAACTTCTTTAAATTGATTGTCGGCGGCGTTGAGCACTTTTTCTGTAATGGGTATAAAATCTTATACTCGCGTCAGGACACGTGACCTGATCGAAAAAGAGTAAGACGGATACTATTCCAAAATATCAAATATGCTCATTTTACTTCTGCCGGCACTCCCGGAGTGCAACCCGTCTTTTTTTTTTAATTATTTTATCTATCACACCAAAAATTCTAGTTCGTAGTTAGAACGTAATAGTTAATAGGTACATATTATAATACTAGATTTCCGCCCGCGGCTTCGCCCGCGTTTTCAAAGGAAAACCCGCATAGTTCCTGTTCCCGTGGGATTTCCGGGATAAAACCTATCCTATGTGTTAATCCAAGTTACCCTCTATATGTGTGCTAAATTTCATTGTAATCGGTTCAGTAGGTTTTACGTGAAAGAGTAACAAACATCCATACATCCATACATCCATACATCCTTACCACCTTTCGCCTTTATAATAGTATTAAGATTATGGGGTAACCATAACTAACACGACTATTTTTAAAAAAACCTACAGAAAATAATTAAAAATATTTCAACAATCGGCACAGAAAAAATATTTATAATCATAAAAATATATCATCAGTAGGTAGGTAATCGTTAATTGTATAATTTTAATATTTAGTTTAAAATAATTATAGGTATAAGTATTAATTTGCATACTGAATATATTTTAATTTTTAAGATTACAATTCATTTTTAACCGTTTTACATTATTCAGCAGGTTTATTATCACAAAAATTTGGATAGACATACTGAAGCCTACGAATTTAGCTAACTTAAATAAAATTTCTTTTTTTTTCGGGAATACATAGGTATATCTGCCAGTATAAGTTTCGATAAAATCTATTTTACAGATCTAATTTAAGATATTATGAATAAAACTTAGTTATTTTAAAAACCATAGCATGGCCCGTAACCCCATGCATTTCATATCAATTCAATATCGACATTATGTTGTACACCATAGAGTACAATGTAATAGGAAGGTAATAGCCACATAACAATTACTAATTCTCTCACACGGCCATCTGTGATCGAATTTCTAGGCAGTTCGTTTATTTAGCTAATGACTAGGTATACCTACCTAGAACTAGATCTATTAATAATTATTATGCGTTTATTTTATTCCATTAAATTCTTATCGTAGTTAATTTAATAAAAATTATGACTCGCGATACTGAATACAAAAATAATTGAATAAGTCAATAATGAAAGTGTTTGTCTGTATATAATAGTTGTAAATTGAAAAAAATGCAGTGTGAAATTTAATATTTTGGAGTGCAGACATGGATACAATACATTTTACCGTTAATGGTGTGGAGTGTTCCGGTAGGTTGATATTTTAATTTTATGCAATAAATTTGGGTTTAATTAATAGGTGCTTATTTTAATATCCTTTAATAATTTATAATAGTTCACAGTTTCGGGAGATAGATTTAATCGAACCTAATGATACAATTAATAGAAACGCGGAATTAATGAAAAATATAACAACAAAATAGTTGAAAGATTATTATAGTTGTATATTATTATAGTAGAGTAAAAAATTGGTTGTTTGTAAAGTAGGTTTACGATCGAGATGTTTACGTGATAACGTCTTATTGGTGGCAGCCTTGGTGGCAGCGCTCGAGATGAGACGGGAGATCGGTCCGTCTCTCTCTCGTTATACCTGCGATCGCGCTCGTGAGGTTTTGGTGTGACACAAGTTTCTGAACATGTCACCCGACTAAAACGATTTTAAAAACGTTATCACGTTAAAATAGAAATTTCTTCGAATAACACAAAGTCAGCTAGATAAAAAAGTTTTTAATAAATAAATGATTTCAACAGTTGGTGGCGAAGTGAGTTCCAACACGACGCTTTTAGACTACATTCGCAACACGTTGGAACTGCGTGGAACGAAGTACATGTGTCTGGAAGGAGGGTGTGGCGCCTGCATCGTCAGTAGTATACGCCCTGGAGGTGCCGAGGAATCTGTTAATTCTGTAAGTTCTTATATGGTTTATTAAAACAGCTATTAAGCTTTACCTGTATTTTTTAACCGATTTCAAACAAAAAGGAAAAGAAGATCAGTGACCATTGAAATTGCTCATTATTTACAGCATGTTTTTGTGTATTTAAACGTGTTAGTAAAAATACGTGTTAAATTTTGAACATCTAAAATGACTGTATTTTTAAATGAAATGTTGCATTAATTTTTTTATATTTAAACCGTAATTAAATACTTAGTAACGTTTTCAGTGCCTTGTTCCCATAGCATCCTGTCATAATTGGAAAATAACAACAATAGAGAATATCGGTAACCGAGTTAGTGGTTACCACATTTTGCAAAAGACACTGGCCGAAAACAATGGCACTCAGTGTGGGTACTGCAGCCCTGGATGGGTAATGGCTATGTATAGGTAGGTCCTCTTGATCCTTGGGAATATTTTTTGGCAATCATTGTCATATTCAAAGTATTCGTAGATTTAACTTAAGATAATATGCTAGTTTTTTCTTTGTAGAAACAGCAACATGTACTCATACATACAAATATTATATAGAAATTCTCGGATTCCAGTCTTTTTATCCTTAAACGCGTTTGACTTAATTAACCTTAAGAAAAGTAGATTTATCATACGTTAGTGTGTAATAAAAGCTATGACTATTTATCTTTACATCATTGTTAAATTAGATGCAATTTTACAGTCTTCTTAAGTCTAAACCACTTACAATGTTGGAAATAGAAGAATCTCTAGCAAGCAACATGTGCCGGTGTACGGGATACAGACCAATAATGGACGCATTTAAAAAATTCGCTTCTGACGCTCCTAGTGTTGAAAAAATAGGAATCGACATTGAAGATTTACACTTATGCAAAGATAAATGCTCAAATACTTGTGATGATTATGACTGGTGTTATATATCTAAATCTAATTTGGAAAATATTATTCATATTAAACTTAAGGATGATAAAGAATGGTTTAAAGTTAATACTACGGCTGATGTTTTTAGTATTTTAAATGATAAAGGTGACGATTCGTATATGCTTGTTGCTGGTAATACTGGAAAAGGTAAGGTAACAAAATAATGTTTTTTCTAATATAAATATAAATAATTAAGCTGATTTTTTGCTCCTTGTCCTTAAATTAATTTATCGATATAATTCTCTATGCACATTGTTTATTGTAGGTGTAATTCCAATATCTGAATACCCAAGAATATTAATAGATATTAGTGGTATAACTGAATTAAAAGGGTATTATTTTGATCAAAACTTAATAATTGGGGCTGGAAATACGCTGACAGAATTGATGGGCATATTTGATACAGTTTCAAAGAACGAATACTTTGGTTATCTTAAAGTGTTAAACGATCACTTGAAATTGGTTGCCCATATACCAGTCAGAAATGTAAGTAACAGAAATTTTAAAATCGCTTTGATAACTGTGGCAGAATTATGAATAACTATGAGATAAAATTTATAAGAAAAATAAAGACAACTGGATACTTTCAATTTCGTTTCAGACAGGAACTATCGCTGGTAATTTAATGCTCAAACACAAAGATCCAGAATTTACTTCCGATGTATTTCTTATTTTGCAAACAGTTGGAGCCGAGATAACAATATGTCAGTGAGCCCTTTTTCTACTTGTCGTTATAGTCCGGGATACATCGCCCATTTTTGCAAGTAATTGCAAGTACTATCAAGCTAATTTTTCGTGAGTAGCTTTATTTTGATGAGATGCTCAATAATTTCATGTACGAAACTCTCGATTGTGGTAGCTTACAGAGGTAACAAGGATAAAAATTTTTGATTTGACGGTTCTCAAATATTTATTACGCAATTTGTAGGACAATATGTCTGTTGAATTATATAAGTATTAAATAAGTGAAAATAAAAAAATCAGCTGGTTAGTAATCATTTATGATGACTTCGTTATCGATACACACTGGAAAGGGGGACTCTTTGATCAAACCATAGATTTTGTAGGACAAATATTTTTTCGAATAATTTAGATAATTATCTTGAGATTGAACAAAAAAAAACATTCAGTTAGTAATTAATATTTGAGAACCATCAAATCAAAATATTTTATCCTTGTTTCCTCTGGTAGCTACCACAATCGAGAGTTTCGTACATGAAATTATTGGGCATCTCATCAAAATAAATCTACTCACGAAAAATTAGCTTGATAGTAATCACTTGCAAAAATGGGCGATGTATCCCGGACTATTAGTCTTAAAGTTATATTAAAAGCGATTTGTTTTTTATTGTATGTATTTATTTGGAGGTCATTAAAATCCATTTTATAAATAAAACCTCACTTGAAATATCACAATAAAAATTAGATGTATCTATAATACAAGAGTGAAAGGGACTTTATCTCAACATGTGTGCATTTTAAATCTTAAAGAAACCCAAATACATTTTCCAAATATTTCAGTGAAATCCACTGGTGTTAAAAATATAATTTCACTTGACGACTTCTTAAAAACAAATATGAGGAGTAAAATAATATACAGTGTTCTTCTTCCCCCTCTTAATACGGAGAATCACGTTGTCACATACAAGGTAAATTCATTGTAAATTAGAAAACCACCTAATAATATTCAAAGATATGCTTTTAAAGAAAGAAATCAGAGTGATGAAATAAAAGTATCACAAATTATGTGATGAACAAATTATTTATCGAGAAAAATATTATATTGCTTTGAATTAATTTAATAGAAATAGCAAAATAAACAGAAATACAATTATTTTACTGCTTTCATGATTTCAAGATCAGGCGCAGAGCTCAAAACGCACATGCCATGGTCAACGCGGGTTTTCTTTACACATTAAATAATTTGAACCAAGTGAAAAGCAGCAGAATTATTTTTACTGGTCTGACTCCTGGATATACAAGAGCCACTAAAACTGAAGCATTTTTGGTGGGAAAGAATTTGTTTACCAATGAAACTTTGCAAGGAGCAATTAAAATGTTGTCCAACGAAATTGTCGTCGCAAAGTCACTTCTGGAAGGTTCTGCGGAGTATAGAAAAAGAGTTGCCATTGGAGTTTTCTACAAAGTACGTACATACATTTTGTAGGTGTAGACTGTAGTGAAGATAATTGCTAGAAACGTAATGTTAATTAATTCTGTGATAAAGTTAGATAAACTTAAATTTGAACATTAAGTTACTTTATTTCTATAAGCTTGTTATTTTCCAGAGTCTATTGCATCTGTGTCCAACAACTATATTAGATAAGAAATACCATTCTGGTGCTTTAAATTTGTATGATACACGTCCTGTTTCAAATGGTCAACAATTTTTTAATACGGACCCTTCTGTATGGCCTCTCAATCAGCCTATACAAAAAGTTGAAGGGTTGGTAAGTACGTTATATTGGACAATATATAATTATAAATTTGCTGTACTAACGATAATTGTAATAATACTATTGGTCTTCTTATTTAGATACAATGTGCAGGAGAAGCCAAATACACTGAAGATATACCAACGATTCCAGGGGAAATTTATGCAGCTTTTGTATTAAGTACTATAGGACTTGGTAAAATTAATAAAATTGATGCATCGGAAGCTTTGGTAGATATGATTATATTTTACTAGAACCTGTTAGGAAATCATAATTTTAATTTAACTTCTATATCATATAACATAATATGTCAGTCTGTTGTTTAAAGAGACTTAAATTTCAGGCTCTTAAAGGTGTTATAGCATTTTACACAGCAGATGATATACCAGGAATGAATTTATTTTATGTTAATGAGGGGTCTGATGCAGAAGTACTCTTAAGCAACGGTGATATACAATTTTATAATCAACCGGTTGGTATTGTTGTTGCTGAAACTAAGTATATCGCACAAAGAGCTGCAGAATTAGTTGCCATTACTTATAGTTATAGCAAGACACCTATAATCGATATTAAAATAACTAAAAATGATGAAACTAAAACTACTCTTGCTAATAATATTCCCGCTACTAAAGATGGACGTGATGTTGCAAGAGTTATTAAAGATACAAACACATTGTATGGACAATACCACTTTTGTTATGAAAATATAGTTTGTGTCTCGTGGCCTACTGAAGAAGGTCTTGCCGTTCGAACTGCTACTCAATGTACAGCTTATGACCAAATTATGACAGCAAAGGTTTTGAATATTGATCAAAACAGGTATAATTTTTTTAATAGTTAATAAAATAATAATTTAATTTAACTTAAGATTATAAGAACATTACATTCCCTTTACATGTGATTATATATATTTATCGGACTGTTTTAATTAGAATCGATGTAGCTGTTAAACGAGTTGGAGGTGCATTTGGTTTGAAGGCAACAAGACAATTGCAAGTGACAGCTGCTTGTAACTTAGTTGCCTTCTTGTTGAATCGTCCATGTCGCTTTGTTCTGCCTTTACGGACAAGTATGAGAACTGTGGGAAAACGGTTCTCATCTTCCATTGATTATGAGGTAATGTATAGTTAAATATAGAAATATTAATAATTTAATACGAAATATTTATACATTGGAACATTGCAATGTTTTTAATTTTTAAGGTGTTTGCCAACTTTACTTGCTCTATTTATTACAATCTGGTGAAGGCTTACATAAGTCAATATCTTGCAATTTACGATGCATCGAACACTTACCATTTTAATCATAGATTCTAATGTATATGTGAAAATATTTCATCAGGTGGGCGTTAGCAAAACAGGGATTATACAATACGTAAACTTTGATGTTTATGAAGACAACGGGTATATAGTTAGCGAGCCATTAATATTAACCACATATGAATGCTATAGTAACTGCTACCCCATGGATAAATGGAATTTCAGAGCCTTTAATTCCGTAACTGATAAAGCATCGAATACTTACTGTAGATCTCCAGGTACATATTTATTTGATCAGTGTTCATGAATCACTAATAAGCTTTATTCTATAAAATATATCTTTGTTTCAGGAGCTCTGGAATGCATTGCTGCAAATGAAATCATTTTGGAAAGGATTTCTTATGAAATGGACTTAGACCCGGTGGATTTACGATTAGCAAATTTAGACGAAAGACACAAAGCCATTTTAACTGAAATGGTTGAAAAATTGAAAACTGAAGCAAATTATCAAGAAAGGAAAATAATAGTTGATAACTTTAACAAGGAAAACAGATGGAAAAAGCGCGGTTTAAGAATTGTGTTGATGAAATGGAATTCAGTGAATCCATTTTACGCAGATGTTAACATATCGGTATATCAAAGTGACGGAACAGTCGCTATAGCTCATGGTGGAATAGAAATTGGCCAAGGGATCAACACAAAGATAATTCAGGTGTGCGCATACTTCTTGAATATACCGATAGACAAAATTATAGTTAAAGCTAGCGATACGGTAATTGCTCCCAATTCCTCACCTACAGTTGGTAGTGCAACATCTCAAATGATAGCATTAAGCGTTCAAAGAGCTTGTAGAGAATTACTTAATAGACTACAACCATTAAGAGAAGAGTTGAATAACCCTTCATGGAAAGAACTTGTTAAAGAAGCATTCGATAGAGGTGTAGATTTACAAGCACATGGTTTTGTTAATACCGCTGATGTTCAAAATTTGGATATTTATGGAGTGACTCTGGCAGAAGTTGAAATAGATGTGTTGACGGGCGAATGGACTATAATCAGAGTAGATCTAATGCAAGACGTTGGGAGGAGCGTTAGTCCTTATATAGATATTGGACAGGTGAGTTAATACATTATAATAACGGTAATAATAATCAATAAAACTGATGAGGTTGGCAGCATTTCTAAAATTTAAATTATTTATAAAAATCTTTTTATTATTAATTGATATGATTGATATTATTTAGATATTTAAAGAACTGATACATAGACTCTAAATTAATTATTCATATAACTCAACAGTTAGAGGGTGCATTTATAATGGGTGTAGGATATTACACAACAGAAGAGTTAATTTATGACCCACAAACTGGGGAGCTTTTATCGGATCGCACTTGGAACTACAAAATTCTTCAAGCTCGAGATATACCAGTCGATTTCAGAGTTTACTTCAGGCCGAAATCATACAGCAATGATATAGTTCTTGGATCTAAAGGTACCTCATAAAATATAGTGATACTTTTATAAAAGATAACACTCTTTTATAATATGATCCAGCATGGGCGTAGCTAGCCATGGGCACAGGGTGGGGCAAAAAAAAACCGGCCAAGTGCGAGTCGGAGTCGCGCACCTAGGGCTCCGAACAAACCTACTTTTTATTAAGTTGTAATTACTCTAAAATGTATGTTTTAGCAATTTTTCCTTTGCAGAAACAGCAGCCAGATCCAGGTGGAGCTTTGCTCGCAATCTTATAGTTTTTGACCGATATCTCGAAAACTATCCACTTTAGGGCAAAAGTTGCTTAGACTTTTTTGTAGAAAGTAAAATTTCGCATATTTTATACCATGTAATATTTTTTGTAAAACTTACTATTTACGGTTTAGGGCCTATTTGATGAACCGGTTGATCGTTAAAATATTGGATTGATGAAAAAAATGCATGTATGTACATAGTTTTTAGGTCACTTTATTGTCTACAAGTTTTGTTTGAAATTTTTTTTTCTAGTGCCCATATTTTTTGAGTTGTTCCACGTATAATGTAGAAATGCCGCCGCTCGGCGGGTAACGTAAAGTTTTTTACGGATGTAATAAAAACGAAGAAGAAATTTCCAATGCAAGTGTATTTTCACCGTTTCCGAAACGGCAAAATTTTTGAATTTTTTTTTACTTCTAGAAAAATTTTAATAGATTTTTTAAAATATTTTCCTTAATTTTATTCTTGCATCCGAATATAAAATAGTTTGGAAAATCCAAAAGTGCACGCCCCAAAATTTTTTTTAAATAATTATTTATTAATTATTATTTTTGTTTATTTAATAACAATTAAACCACATCGAATCAGACCCTGAAAAATGAAAGGGTTCTATTCCTGAGCATACTCAAGCGTAAGAGAAAAAAAAAGACTCGATTAGTAAATTATTTCGGTCGCTATCGTGTTAACAAGAAAATCCTCCGCACATACAGACACACGGACGTCCAAGACAGAACTTTTTTGAACTGTTTTTGAACTAGTTTAAATAAGAAAAATGACATCAAAAATAGCATGAATGTTAAAAATAGTGTTTTTTCTTAATATGTGTGTGTATGTATTATCTTACAAGTGCAATGTATATACATAAAGACATTTTAAGTTTGAAAAATCAGATGTTTTGCGCGAAGTGACAGTAGTACCCACCTCAACGCTTCGCTTATGAGGCGCGCAATAACTACTCAATATTATTTAGTTATACGAAACATACATAGGTAGGTACCTTGTACTATTTATCGCCAAACGTTAAATAACTCAAAAAGCATTAGAAAAAATAGTTTCAAATAAAGTAATCTTAATAAATGGATAATGCATATGTATAATATATTAATGCCTATGCATTTCATTGATTAATCCAATATTTAAAGAGTTACTTGCCAAAAATGATTAACTGGCTCATTAAATAGGTCATAAATCGTAAACGGAAAGTTTTACAAAAAGTTTACAAGGTATAAAAGATGTAAAATTTTACTATCTACAAAAAAATCCTAATATTTTTTGCCTTAAAATGGATAGTTTCCGAGATATCGGCCAAAAACTTTTATGTAAGATTGCGAGCGTAGCTCCACCTGGATCTATCAACATTTTGTGCTTTTATGGTCAGTAACTTATCCTAAAACAAAAGTGAAATTGGTTAATTGGATGGGAAATTTAGTGCGATTTTGTTTAAATAAAAACAGCTTTGAATGGGGTAACAGTACTACACTACTTTTTCTGGCACCAAAAGTGGTTTAAATCATGTAACATAGAAGCGCAAGCTTTTTGTTTAGATCGCATTTTTTTGTGTCGCCTGACAACTTTCGAGTGAGAATTTTTTAACGGATATTAAGTTTTGTAGTCAGTACCTAGATAATTACGTTTTTTAGATTTGGTTAGGTACCTTCCAGGTCAGAGCCAGGGTGAGGCAAGTGCCCCACCCTGCCCCACCGTGGCTACGCCCATGTGATCCAGATAATTATATACCATAATTAGAACTTAACTCTTCTTTAAAGCACAGTTTTGCTTATCCTTTTTGTCATATAGCTTGTTGGTTACACAAGACTTTGTTTTATAGCGACTGGTGAACCATCCACAGTTATGTCAGTGGTAATTCCCATTGCTATGCGTGAAGCAATCGTCTCAGCCAGGAGTGACTCTGGCTTACCATCAAATCACTGGTTTCAAATAGGTGAGAAACCTTCGAATATTATAAATGCAAAAGATTATAAAATTATGGATGTATGTTTAGGAACGATTTAGAAACATAAGCATCATATTTGGCGCTGTCGGGTAATTTAAGAGAAACTCACGCTCATAATATATTATGCAGTTTTCTTATTATTAATACAAATTTTTATACTTTTATGAATTTTACCTACTTATTTATTAATTCGCATACGCGAACGTTATTATGATGTTTAAAACATTTTCTTTGTGTTCACAGATGGTCCATTCACTGTTGAGAAAATATGTTTGGCGACTTGTACCAAAATGGAAGATTTTAAATATTATTAGTTATGTATTATGCTATGTACAGTCAACAGTGTACACTGAGTAAATGGTGTGAGCAGTTTATTTCAAAAATACAATTCTGGCTTCTTGTGAAAGCAGCAGACTTTTTTCTATGACTTATTAACTTATAAGCTGTAAATAAAATCTTAAAATCCTTATTTCTTTGTACGTAAAACAAATGATGAATTAATACTTACCCCTAAACAGTAAAGTACTTTACCGACACAGGAGAGCAAAATCCAAAACCGTTTAAATAACTTTACTAAATAAATAACTATTAAACTTTGTACATCTAATTCACAATTACTTATTCCTGTATAATTATCTAAGAAAATCTGATTACATAATTCCACTCTTTGTAACTATTCAAATTTATATTAATCTCTTTCAAAATCTGAATACGCTCGGTCTAATATTTTATTCTTTTTCATTAAGTTCTCAGAGTCTGTATCTTTAAACATATGTTTCATTTCGGTTTTATCGTTATAATTTTCATCTGAATTCTTTTTGTTTTGATAATATTGTCTGCTATTATGAATAATATTATTTGTTTGTTTTTCCTGTGCTTTCGATCTTCGCTTGATAAATTTCCGTTTACAAAGCGGGCATATTTTTTCAATATACGATCTCTTGTTCAATTTCATGAACGTGTTTTCTTCCGTTTTAATCGTAGTCGTACTTAAACCGGTTGTAGATTTTTGATGCATTTCGGTTTTATGTTTTTTGGAACTGAAACTGAAAATCTTTCGTTTCTTGTTCTTCTTGGGTGTTGCTAAGGGAACGTCCAATGAGGTCCTTGCTTGGTCATGGGAAAAAAACGGGATCTTCATATTTTTGAACGCACTGCAAAAAA
>CAJQZN010042948.1:0-45501 GCA_907164685.1 Colias eurytheme
TATAGAGCATTAAATATTGTATACTGGTAACAAATATCATTATATCATTTGATTGATATTTTATAATAGAGCAATAATGCGTGACTAACGCCGAATAAAGTGGGATGACATAACAATACCCGTTTGAATATACGATGTAATGTAGCCGACATTGAAGCACGGCGCTGTGACGAACCAAAACAAATGGACGCGACACCGTTACACTGCTTCGCGGAATTAAATAAAGAAAAAATGATGCAACGGTAATCTTTGTTCGCGCGTTAGGCCCGATCCTCTTCAGTAAGGCACCGCATGTACTCCGGCCTACCACCCTATAATCACCATGTAATTAAAATACAGACAATTTAACGCTATTCTCAAAATGTTCCACAAGGAGGACGTTACTCCATTGAATGGAACTAATTATCATGTTTTTGCGAAGAAGAAAACGCAAAATCTTCGGTAATTATGTTGTATAGTCTTGACGTTTTGAAATGGCCGTAAATATACGAAACTCGGTCGGTTGTCACCTTTACTGCACCCAGATGGCACAGTTCCCAGTGAAAACAGTTTTGGCGTACGCGCGTAAAGAGCGCGTCTGTATCAACAGCGAGACGGTATTTCCTTTTGTGAAAATGAACAATAGTCAAAACGCGGAAAACAATTAGGCAATCTGAATGTTGACTTTTAACGATTTGATTCGCTCAGTGCATTTATGCATTTTACAGCGTCCTACTTCAAAATCGGACCAGGTCGACGATTGAAGGACGGGAGATCTGGAAAAAATTATACGCGGAAGAAATGTTGTTTCTATAGACACAAGAACGAGACGAGTGTATTGCTTCGAGGAATTCTTATAGAGCGTTAATGAGTAATATAAAAACCAATGTTCAAGAAAAAGTGTGCAGTAACGTGTTGCTATTGTGTCCATGAGGTGAAGACGGAAGGCGGGCGGTGGCGTGGGAGCCGACCTCCTCTTGGGAAAATCTCACTCCTATATTTCGTTCACATGCGAGTGTATTGATAAAAAGTTAAATCACCATTACAAATCATGACCATATCAAGGCGAGCAATGTTCTTGGAATATAATCGGTCGTATTCAATGCCGATATGCGTTTAAAAGATTTTATGCGAGTACGCGAAGAAATTTCTTCTTAACTTATGATGTGAACGACCACATTTCAATGTAATAGTATATTACTTTTTCGAACAATTGGGGGCTGAAGTTATGAACGATATGTTTCATGATTTTTTTGCAATGTATATATGTACATACAATGTTTTATTTTTTAGATGTTTGTTTAGTGCAATATTACAGATAATGATTTATGTCAATTATCTTTGAATTTTATCTAGAGATTAAAGAGCGTAGAGCAAATATGTGTAAAATTACAAGCGAATTTACAAACATTGTTAATGTTAAGCATGATTATCGATGTGCAGTTGTTGGCTTGGTTCTGGACGAGTGTAGTGCCAATGTCAATGCGACAGCTTGTCCTAAAAGGGTATTGTACTGATATCAACAAGTAAACCTTCACTTGTACTTACTTATCAACGTCTCTACCAAAAAACCATACGGCCATGGCATTTTTTATTTATTGCAATGATGAATCTATAAAAAAAAAAAAAAAACATACCGGCCGAATTGATAACCTCCTCCTTTTTTTTGAAGTCGGTTAAAAAGACGACCAATTAACTTGAATTTTATTGTCTTTGTGACCGGAATTGTTTTTTTTTTATGCTGATAATAATAACAAAATAGTAAACTTCTAAAAAAAGGCAAAATCTTATAATAATATGATCTTATATCTTGGCAATAAATTTATACACAAGAAAAATTTAAATACCTTTTATCATACTTTTACACGGCCAGAGACGGAGCGAGCGAAGTAATAAATATACTTAATTCGAATGAGAAAATTATTACAAATTAAAAACTAATGTAATTAAGGTTAAATTTATGAGGTTATATTTTTAAATGTATTCTTACATCATTTAAGTATCAATAAGATAAATACACAAATATTAGTTTAATAGATCAAGTATAATTATTGCACATAATTACATTACCACTCCTAAATATTCGTAGGTAATAATGATAAATATCAGAGGTTAATCTGGAAAATATTAGAAGCATCAAGCTTATGGGGTACCGTTCTAGTCTATTTTTACTTAAATACTCATCGCTGTTTTAAATATCATTTCAATATGTTGACAATTCAGATATATTTAACTGAGCATGGTCATCCAGTTTCGGACCCTTGGCCTCTGAAGGCTTGCTATCTACGAATACGATCTGAGGGCAGTCGAGACCCGCTCAACTACTGGGTAGTATAGATTTTATACATTACACACATATATCCGTTTATTGGCTTACCTACCTTGCTTGCTACCTTTACAAATTAAAAAAGGAGACATTTTGTGAATACAAACGCAAATTGTATTATAAACAGCATTTTCATAGTTTCAAGATTTTGCGAATGTAGTCGAGGAAAGTAACAAGTTATATATATTATGTAGTAATGAATAATTTCTCTGTCCCTATGTCCCTATATCCCTTTGTACGCTTAAATCTTTGAAACTACGGAACGGATTTTGATGCGGTTTTTTTTAATAGATAGAGTGATTCAAGAGGAAGGTTCATATGTATAATAACATCCATTAAATAGTGGAGAAGTACTCTTATTTTTGAAGTTTCTAATGTGATGATGATGTGTGCTTACATTGCAAACGCAGGCTGAACCCTACGGGTTTTATCAAAATAATGTACTAAGTATTATACACATTGAAAAGGTCCACAGAAAAGCGATGGTATATGTCTATCTCTTATGGATAACCCACAATAACTTTTTTTTGTAATTTACTTTTTACGACAAATAATGGCTAATTTTCGAAGCGATTTTAACCAATACAGCATTAATCCTTAACCAATTAAATACCTTGAATACATTGTTCATTTAATATAGATCTATATGGCCCTTTACACCGTATGATTTAAGTGAATATTTTCGAAGATATTACAGATTTAAAAATTGCGGGACGTAGCGTTTGCGGCGGTACCGGCCGGCCGCCCGGCTATATATTTTATACCCGTGCGAAACCGGGGCGGGTCGCTAGTGTATATTATAATGCACTTACTCCAAGGTATGTAACGAAGATTGAAAATATAAATTTACATCTGAATGAAATCTAAAATGTAAGGAGGAAGCTTTTTAGCAGTCTTATTTATTGTATATATAATACATTTTCATCAAACTGTATACATATTATATGAGTGGGTGTTATAGGCGCACTTATTTCTTCACATTTGTAATCTAATCCATATAGTATTGACACGAATAGTTTGCATCGAGGTACGGTACCTACTATTGTGTCAAGTGTCGTGCTACTTCAAGTCTATGCGTGCGTGAATCCGATTGTAAAAATTACATACATTTTTAAAAAGTTAAGATTCGTGAATCGTAACGAATAAATCTTTTAACAATTGAAATCATCCTCGATTTTCTTCAGATTAATTATCTAATTGGTCTGTTTTGCTACATCATTCACAGTCACTTCTTGATTGCGATAATCTATATTCGGCAATTATATACCTATATACATCTATGGAAGATGAAAAATTTTGTTAACTCTATATAATTTTAAACGTATAATTTTCAGATACCACTGTGTAAAAAATATTTTAAAAAGGTACGAAATTATTAGACGCAATGAATGCTTTTTGAATTAAATTAAATTCTTGTGAAAGTGAAAATGTGTTAAAATCCTACGATTTTTAAATTCTTTTGGTCTTAAATGGCAAAATAATTATTTCCTTTGGTTAAGTTAAATTGTTTAAGTATTTATATCAGTCAAGTGCAACATGCAACTGCAGTAACTGCGGAGATTTTTTACTAAATATTTTTGAGGTATTGATAACAATGCGTGTCGCCCAAGACACAAAATAGAGTTGCCCAAAACTCAATCTCAAATATGAACAAGTAAAATGATTATTTTCCTACGATGAACCTTTATAAAATTAATAAAACATGTCTCTTTATGTGTAACGTAACCTTTTCAATATTGTCTTGGCTAACAAAAACAAGAGTTGAGATATCATCTTTAACGATTATTTCTTGGTTTACCTACATATAATTTAATAATAATTGATAAATATTAATATTAACGTGTAAAAACGTTGATGTATCAATAGAAACAAGATAAAATATGTTACAATAGGCATGAGCTAAATCCATTTATAGAACACGGAACTACTATACACAATTATAAATATAAATATATGCGTAACTTATCAAGCTATAGGTATGTTGTCCTTTAGAGTGAATGTAATAAATAAGTTAAGACAGACTCAGACACCTGTTGAAAGTCGTTCGAGCCATATACGAAAGTAAAGTAACAATATAAAAATAATTCTCGATTCATTCGAAGCGAAATCCCTTTTGTCGAGGGGATAGTGACAAAATTAAAATGTGTTTAATTTTGCTCCCCATGTGTGTTGTGTTTGCGTGTTTTATATTAGTGCAATATCGCTTAGAATATAGTTTTTGCAGTTTTGCCATAAAAGTTGTGTATTAAAAATTGGTGTCCCTTATTATTGGCGTTTTAATGTTGAATTAGCAGTATGCGATAGCTGTAGGGTACACTAGGTTTATTTGTGAATAAAACAAGATAAAAATATGGTAGCACCAATTTTTTACTGCGTCCTAGTATATTTTCTATAATAGCGAATTAATTAAAAAACATGTTATTATAATGTATTCTTTATGTCAAATAAAATAAATGGAAGTTGTGTATTGTAAAAACCTGTTTGCTTAATTTTCAAAATTAGAACATCTCGGGGACCACAAGTAGAAATATATATATAATACGATTAGAAATACAATCGGGGTAATCTCCTTTACTTAATAGAGAATTTTATAAGCACAAGAGTCTCATAAAATATTCAAGTATACTAATGGTAGCATTACCTCAATAAATTCAGACTAGTTTTCTTTTACATTCATTTAGATATTTTAGCACGCTGGTTTAGATGAAAGCAGTCGCTAAGTAGTAAGCATACTAGAATATTATCAACATTGGTGTTACAGAATTTCTCTTTAATATAATATCTGTAAAATATAGCATTGTTGTTTATTTTAGGTCACTTCGATTCCCAATTTCTAGTTCATTTTGATTTTATGTAGGTATCGATTCGAGTTAGAATGTGAATATCGTTACAATCCATCATCATGGCACATTATAAAGAGTCAAGTATATTTATGTAGAGCTCATTTGTTTTAAATATATTTTCGCTAAATCACACAATGAATTGCACGAGTTAGTTATGTTACACTTATCGTATTAATTACTAATTAATTAACTGACCGGGCACAGTTCAAGTGCAGGTTGCGTTGCAAGTCGACATTGAGTTTGTAATCGTTTCTTATTTTATTTTCAATGGAATAAATACCATTTTACAACTCGCGGGTGAACTCATTTCAACTAAATTAAATATTTACGTAAAAAATAACACATTTCAGCTGTCTCATGTAATTAGTTAGAAGATTTTTCTCATTCTGGGAAAAATATGAATGAGGTAATAAGGAGTAATTATTAAAGTTACATAAAATTTAATAATGTATCGTATTATTAATGTAGTCATCCAACGTATGTACCTAATTATAAAGTATCCTCAAAACAGCACGTGCCACGATAATAATAAATGAATAATAGACATGACATTATATCAAGAGGCTCCCTAAGGAAATTGTTTTACTAAAGTTGGAAATTGGAGGGCTTAAAAATTTGGCAGTTGATTAAAATTTTTAGTGTGTCATGTCAGTTTAGATTAAGTTTGATAGTAATTTTCACTATTTTCCCCGTTAAAATTGGCCGGTTAAAGTTTAAACGTTCTATAGAGCATTAACAATTAGTACATTTAATTTTTAAATCTCAAAACTTATGTACATAATATTATGTTAATAGTTTTCGATAATGTTTGTTTATAATTAAAATAGTTTCAGTAGGTCCTATGATTTTTCAGTTTTTATGAGTCAATTTTTCTATGCCTGTATGTTTTGCTTTTGGACATGGACTTGGACAATCGGAGATAGAGTTATTTTGACAATTTCTATTTATTCGTATGATATTTAACAATAAATGCATATTATACTTTATAATGGAAATAAATTTCTTGACTCTATAATGCGCTGTAAGATTATTTTTATAGGATTAATTTCCACAGGTATAACTTGCGTTTGACTTTGAATTGAAGGCTTAAACAATCGAGTAAGAATGTCACATTACAATTTGCAGTAACGTTTGTACTACAATAAATATTATTGAAAATTAAAAATGTTCTTTAGCGTGCCAGCGTGTTTGTAAATATAAATGCGGGGAATTTGCACATGTTTGTTGATTCAACCTTTATTTATTTCTCATTTTCGTGAAGGCAATTAGCATTCATATGGACGTGAATGCAATTTTGCATAAACTTCATTAATTACATGAACTGGTTAAAATACTGATTATTATATTTTATTCAGAAAATTGAGGACCTTTTTTATTTTATTTGCAAATAATATTTGTTGCGTTCTACGATAATTTCCACTTAAGACCCAAAGTAGCTATGTACCTAAGGTATGTACCCATACAACCGACATACTTTGTATGTACTTAGTAACTATTTAGTTATCATGTTATTTTTTTTATTGTTACTATTAGATACATAGTTCATGAAATGTGTGCATGTCATTTTCGATTATGTTTTATAGTAATTTTCATTTGTTTCATTTGTTCAGCCAATTTTTGCTTTTGTTATTATTTGACTTTTAATGTTTGGTAAGAAAATTTCTATCATTTATGACATATTATTTTTAAGGTTAATTCTATGAAAAGTTACCTGTTGACAGTTTCTGCAGTTAAATTTCAAATGATTATGATGATATTTTGTTGATAGTAAAAACTAGAATCAGAACACTATGTAAGTTTTTGTTAGAATTTTTCAATTTTATCTCGACTTTCTATGTTGACATCGCATCGGTAAACAAAATACGGACAAACAAACGAACCCAGGAGCTGATAATTTGATTAATGATAATGTTTATAATTAATATTAGTGAGAGTAATGATCAAGTTCACCCTTCCTTTGTTTATAAAGTATTTTTAATTCACTAATTACAAAATTAATAGAAATAGGTAGCTAATTATGATTATTTTTATCCTTAAATATGTTGGTGGCTAAAGTAATAAATTAATTAGGCATAATCTGGGAAGTTAATCACCGAGTAGGTACCTACCTATACATTAATAAGGGTCGGGGCATGTATGACAAGTGCATGAAGTAAACATGACTGTGTAAATAATGTTTATTTTGCTTTGTTTGTAGTCACCGTTATCGAAAGAAAAATATACGGTAACATATTTAGCTTAACAGACGGAAAAGAATATTTTAATATGTAATTAACAAATTTAATTAATCAGGTATGGTAATGAATATCGAGTGATTATTTAAAATAGCTGTGAAATTTTAGTTTATTTATGCAGGGGTTTGTTCTTAGTGTAAGTGGATTTTTACTAATTCGGGAATAGATATTTTTAGGTCGTAAGTTTTTAGAAAAGCCTTCAAGAAAAGAGTTCAACGCACGCGTGAAATAAAAAGCTCAAAACAAGATTAATGTGATTAAGATGCACATCACACTCTTAAGCATCTAATAGGAACTGGTTTGCACACTACGAAATGTCACTTAATGCTTTATAGATTTTTAATTATCTCTAATGTATAGTTGCTCTGTGTTGACAATCTAGTTTTAATAACTTGTGGTTAGCTTATGCACTCGTGAATGATTTGTGTACTTGTACTGTTATCAATACAATGATGTGACATAGAAACAGTAAGGAAGCGTCCGACCTTCGATACTAATGCAGTTCACGGCGCGATCTCTTCTCGTCCGCATAAATCAGCTGGAGTTTATATACATAAATATATTGAAATTCAACACGTACTCACCGTAAACAGACGGCCGTATTGAAAATAAACTGTACACCTCCAATGTGAAGAGTCACAAATAAACAATAACACAAAACTGTCAAACAAAATGAAAGTATACAGAACTGAGAACTGATTGTAACACCACTTTTTACGAATCGAGTGCGATTAAAGTTTCGCTGCGAGGAGCGTACACGGAACACGTTTCACCGGCTCGGCAGTCGCGAGTCGAATGACTTGGTTCAGTACGCCCGCACCAGGGATACGCAAATTCTCGCGCGAAACCATGCGTTTATTTCACAGACGTTTCCGGCCATCGACGTTTAGCAAAAATTAATTCGATCCAAATACGTTTAAGTAATAAATAATTTTAATAATAAATCAAATTCGTGATACACTTAGCCACAGGTGTTTCGTGGGTGAAAGTAAGTAAGTGTTATAATTATAAATATTTAATAATATCCTCTTAGGACTAAGTACTCACATGTTTCTGCATATAAACAGTAATACAATGCTTAACTAAAAAATGATAGATTTTAATAACACTTTCTTCCGCATTTATTTTTACCTCGTTGTACGTAATATTCAATTTAATAAGTAGGTACCTAGGTATAAAGTATTATTTCTAAATACATAATGATTAATGTGTATAAGTTTAGTTTGTTATCATAGTGCGAAATTTCTTTTATTTTTCGTCATTGTACTATTTACACAAAATATCTGATAAAATGTAGACAAAAAGCTTAATTTACTAAAATACCTCCATTTAATTATATTTCTCTCATTTAACTTATTACCTACTTTTATAATAACTTATTATTATTGTAAAGGTAGGTATTTTTATTGTATATGTAATGTATTTTTATGTAAATGTAAATAAGCGTTCAATTTATTGTATTATCGAATTATAACATGTCTTAATATGTATATTAATTGTACGGTTTGCGAGTAATAAAGGAAATTATTATCTGTTGGTCTTTGGTGACAATTCATTTGTTTGCCATTAGCACAAAGACAACGATTATATACAAGGACATTTATGTGCACTTCTTTATACCGTAAAGAAACCCTTCGAACCGTTTCATGTAACATGGTTTTGCTTTTTAAATGTCGTTTTGACTAGGCGTTTCGCGCACCTACAGTAAAATACGGTCGCGATGATCGCAATTCGCATCCATGCGAAGGTTATTTATAGGAAAAACCTAAAAAATACAAAAATAGCCCTCACACAAACAGTACGAAATTGACATTTCTGTATTATTAATTGTGCTCCTTGAGAATCAATTCGAGTAAGACACAGACACGCAAAATGAAAAATAATGAAAAATTCATATATTTATATAAATAATAAAGAATAAGTCAATTGTAGATATCATATATGCGTGTTATATTATTTTACATATTAAAAATAAATATATTGAAATTATTTATGGTTTATGTTTAAGTTTTAAAATTTAGATCCAAACAACAACAAAGGCAAATTCTGTTAACGCTAAACAATTATTTGAGTAGGTACAAATTTCGATTAAAAAGTTAAATATGTAAATATTTCTGAATAGCTGAATGAAGGTGTTTGAAAAGCAAATGTTTGAATTTGTTTTAACGTAGGAATAAAATATCAAATATGTATATATGTATCGTTTTATTGAAGAGCATGTAAAAAAATTAACAGCGTTAACGAATCTGTAGATCTTGAGGAAATTTTGTAAGGCTTTTATTTAAATAAATAAATATTGAACAAGTGAAAATCATATAGAATTTAGAGTCCCGAATAAAAAAAAACGATTATATGTAAAACTCACGCTGCTGAAATAGTATGACACAGGTGCCGTACATGGTCAAATGACCAAATTTACCCCCGGTAACTCTCGGAAATTAAATAAAAATTCCGACTTGGTGGACCACCATTTTTGTACGGCACTGAGCGGTTTCTTATTATTTTTAATGGATCTATCGATGGTTAAGAATGCCGTACAAAAATATATGACCAAAATTTACCGAGTCTACCTGTACTTTTGAATTTTCATCTGCACTCAGTTGGACAGCTTACAAGTGACGGCATAGTGATGAATCTTATTATTTTATGCTCTTCTATCGTTCTAGATATGTCTCCTGGTGGTTCAATTGACCCATATTTTTTTCGTATGTGGGCTTGTAGTCTATTAAACGTCAGTCGAAGAAGTTTTTCGCGAAGTTTCAAATCAAAACCAGATGACGCCACGTGCAACCGTACGTATGTACATAATTATCATAAGTGTTCCGTTTATTTAAAAACTCAGCGCTTAAAATACACTAATTAGGGAGCATACTGTTATATTTATATTACTTTGTTCTCGAGGGAGGGTGTTATGTTTATGCGTCTATTAAGTTAACGGCAGGTCCTCGCTAACAAGTTGCATCCCGTTGGGAACTCGGATAATCGTATTGTTTGAGATTATGACTTTTTTGCGTTTACGGTCGTCGTAAAATACATTGTTGGAATAGAAAGTACTCTTCACTTGTTACACGCTTAACACACTCGTCTCTATTTAGTTTTATGGATATTGAAATGTTTGCTCATTATGATAATAATCGATATTTATAAAGATGAAAATCTTGTGCAAAATGTGTGAAAAATTACCAAAAATAAATATCATACAAATAATAATTACTTATATAGAAGGTTCCATAAACAACATGGCAAACTTTTGCTAAGGACGTATACCGGCCGCGGCGCGGCGCGGCGTTACAAAAAGCTTTCTTGCATGTGCATGGTTCTGTAGAAGGACAATAACAGTAAAGAAAATAATAAATATATAGAAATACACACAATAATGAAGCCATCCACAATGCATCTCAATTTAAGACTCACGCTCTAATGAACAGGTGTCACAAACTTATTTTACGCGTTAGCTAAAACGAATCTTAGAAGTTTTTCATATTGTATATTTCATATTTCAATACCTACATTGCAGAGGAGTGACAGAACTTTAATAATTAATTAAAAAAGTACAATAATTTGATTTATCATGGATTGCAAATGGTCAATTAATTAGATTTATAACTAAATTCTATATGGACGTTATAGATATTTCACTAGAGAACAAATTCCTTGTACAATAAAAAAATATTTTTTCAACTTATTTTCATATTGTATAAAAATAATAAAACTGATTTGAAATGGAAAACTCATTAGCTTTTTATGTGTTGTTGAGTAGGTACCTACACCGAGATTACCAAACTTTCATGTTAACAAAAAGTCGATGAAGTGTAACAACGTAATGTTATATAATTACATTAATCGTTACGCGGTTTTGAGAGCGTAATAAGATATAATAACTGCGTACTGTTTGTAACAATTTTGGCGTAGAAAGCCGTTTCAACTGGTAATCCGTCGATCGAGAGCGGCGACACATGTCACGCTTCCACTTTCTTCCATCACGCGTTATATTTGTATATTAAAATTATTGTATCGTAACTACATTGTCTCGCATGGCATTGGCATGATCATGTTTTTTGCGAAAACAAAGCTGTAAACCTTTGCAAACTTGTATCATTCTGTTGGAAAACCTGTATGCATATAATATCTAGGTATTTATAATAACTATATCACTGTTCTTTTTTACTCGTTTATTAAACGCTTTGAATCTCGTAATCACAAGAAATAAAAAGCAATGTCCCCATTTGATTTTTTTAAATGTAAAAATATTAAAAATTATGTCATTTTAAAAACGAGTCGTTAGGTGTCCGAGGCTACCACAAACAACATCCACCAATTTATTATTTCGTAATTCATATAATATTCATTACTTGATTATGCATCATTAACAAAATATAATGTTTTTTTATAACATTGAAAGGGTTGTATATAAATTAATTGAAAAAAAAATTGGAACAATTTTTAACGACACTTAGATTGAAACGTTGCTGAACCGAATTGCATTTCTTATCGGAATATTTTTCATTTGATTTTTTACATTTAACTTTTAAATTAAATTATAAAACGGTACCAATAAAGGTAATGCATGAGTAAGTAAAGTCTGTCAGTTTGACACTGTCATAAATCATCGTACGTTCGCAAATTGATAAAAGCTGGTAAACATTTATTAACATCAGCTTATCACGTAGGTAATTGACATGAGCTTTTACGCTAATTTTACTGATTGGAAATTTGTTATTGATATACATAATGGGTTTACACGGCAGGTGACAGTCTTATCTGATAACCAATATAAAACCATAGGCATAGGTTTAACTGTAGGTAGCATGCATAAATATCAGCTGCTATTTTTTTCAATAAGATCTTAGCAATACATTTTTCGAAAGAATTTTTCGAAAATTCAAACAGAACAAGATTGAAAATTTCCTTCGTTCTAACATTGACTCGTGTTGATAAGAACTTAGTAATTTATCTTCTTGTGAGCAATTAAAGTTGTTTAATTTTCTTAAAAGCTTGGCTGACTGCACATAGATTACATCGAAATTAATCACAGGTGTATGAGAGCGCTCACTAAAGTAATAGATATACCTACATATTACATGGAGGTGATATACCAAACTATTAATTATATACCTAATTAACGAATTAACTGATTCGTCTGGAATCTCTTCAGGCGTATGCCCCTTTTATGTATTTTTTATTTATACGATTTTTATTTTATTTTGTCTACAACACACAAAATGTTTTAATTTTTATAAACATAGATCCATGCATAGATCATAGAATATATTGGCCACTTAAAAAAAAACGAAACTTTAAAAATGGAACGCTTCAGTTTGAATGCTCGATGACGAGCTCGATGAGGTTAATTGTGTTTATTGGTCATTTGTTTTTATAAAATTTTAAAGTTGATTTGAAAAGTGTGTTAAGGTCGTCAAGATTGGTTTCATAAATTGTGGATATGGAAAACTAATGTTTTTGTGAGGGATTTGCTCAATTAAATATAGACGCAACATTAAATTACTAAGAAAAATATATAGAAGGTCTTCATTATGTGTTTGAGAGAGCTACAGTTTACGTTACGATTTACTTACAAAATGATGAACTTCATGTAGAGTTTCGATATTATTCGTATCTTTTTAATGATAAATGTGCTTTTTGTTTTTTTAGGAAGGCCAACTTCACGCATCCACTGGAAAATTGCAAAATCTGTAAACAAAATTCTTGGGCAGGTAAAAAAAATGTCGGCGGACGAAAAGTAAAGGGTGAGAATAGTATTTATTTAATTAATGAGCTTGTTGTCTTGTTGCCTTTTGTATGTAATCGACTTTTGTTCACTTGTTGCCTTTTGTATGTAATCGACTTCTTTAGACTATTTTGAGTTTCGACCAACTATAAACGGACAAATTTAATTCAAACTTTGTAAACGTATCGAATATCGGTGGCAGTACAATAATTTCACGAGTTTGTCTTATTTAAGCGTGATTTTAGTTTTTTTTAACATACTCTATTTGACGCGCTTATTGTCGAATGTTTTAACCTGTGGTTTTAACATTGATGTGACCAGTGCATCGTATATCTATACAGGGTGTAATCGTTAAGTGTGCACAGGCGATTATTCCGTAACTATTGCAGATATCAAAAAATTTTAAACTGATATCGAAAGCCCTTTACCTAATGAGTAAAATGACAATCATAACTTTTTTTAAATAAAACGAGAAATATCTAAAAATTTTGCATAAAACACACCCTGTATATTTTCCTCAGAGTTGTTAACGGAAGTTCTCTAATCGTTATGAGGCGGTCAACGGGAGGAAGTGGTTGTATCAATTGATTTATATCACTGTTGTTGCTAGCATACAATTGCGTTAAATGGCTAATATCAATCTGTAGACTGCAGTAGTGTTGTTTTTTAATGTAAATAAATTTTAATCGTAAACGTTGAAGGGCATTGATTTGTTTAGATAGGTTGTAGGTAGTGTTAGTTATTGGACTCTACTTCGAAAAAGTATGATGCATTTTTTTTAATTGTTTTTATTTTCAATTTTCATATTACAGTATTTTATCTTTTGTTAGATTAAAATAAAGAACACATCTTATTGAACTGTATATAACTGTTTGGTGCTGAAGTGGGGTAATATCTGTGGGTAATATAGATCGACAAAAAAGTACCCAGTATCATCGAGAAAGTATATTAAATTAATTTATTAGATTTGACTCGGCTAAGCATTATTCTAAAGGTCAGATAGTAATCCTTTCTAGTAAAACTGTTACAACTTTCAATATCCCCTCGTGGTCACACTTTATAATTCTCCACATAATGAAATAATGCATTATGATTTATGAACGGCCGCGATTGCGATAGCATTGATTATTTTGTTACAGCAGAATGGTATTAATTTAGGTGGAATTTTACCTCGTATATTATATTAAATAATTAATTTATAATCACACTAGAACTATATATAAATGCATATTTACTTTTCCTCTTTTGCTTGTCGTTAGGGAAACCAACAAAAATACGTTCGTATTGCAAGAATTTTCTTTCAAATCATACTGTTAAAACAATATATAAGTATAATGGAAAAACACAAAACGCACTGGCATAACTTATCTATCTCGCTCTAAGCTCTAATATCATAATATTCCATTATAATAATCGACTTATTTGTGAAATTGCTTTGATCTGAAATGGTAGGTAATAAAATGTTTGAATTTAAAATATAAAAACACTTCCAAGTTCCAACCTTAATTTAATATAATTATGAATAGGTTGTAAATGTAATCAATAATGAATGAAGATGATATCTTATTCTTGGTACCGGTTAAACATTAATTAGTTTCGAATTGAAAGTGACCGATTTTTGTGTATGATCTCATGACACACTTATATCTTCTAACAGGCCAGCGTCGTATTAGTTTGGAACTAAGCTAAAGTGCTTATTGGGACTTCCTCAATTGTTAAATTGGACTGTCACCCATATATGCTGTTTACGGGTGACTCACGAGAGCTCAACCTAAAACGTAATAATGTTGATGATAATTATTTTAAATTTTAGTTTACTTTGCATGCAATAGGTTTCTGTAGAATTTACACGGCGGTTCAGGGATACCTACCGTAACATGAATTTTACGAATACAAGTCCCAAATAACTACATTATTAGTAATATTATTGATGTGATATCCTATCCTACTCCTACTAATATTAAAAATGCGAAAGTTTGTGAGGATGTGTGTGTGTATGTTTGTTACTGTTTCACGCAAATACTACTGAACCGATTACAATGAAATATACCACACATATAGATGGTAACTTGGATTAACACATAGGATAGGTTTTATCCCGAAAAACCCACGGGAAAGAGAACTATGCGGGTTTTTCTTTGAAAACGCGGGCGAAGCCGCGGCCGGAAAGCTAGTTATCAATAAAGGTAAGGCATATGAGTAAGCTTGTTATAATTTGATAGTTGTCCTTTATGTACTCAATTTTATTTATAGTCTCATAATTCATTCGTACTATCAGTATCCAGTATTCAGTTATTCAGTATAAGCTGTTACTGAATTCTATTTATAATCAAATAATTCCATGAAAACTTTTTGTCAAATATGTTATATCTAATAATAGAAAATAGTCCTTTCGTTTCGTAGTCCGTCGCTTGATAATAAAATGAGTAGGTAAATTATACTACAAAGTAAAATGTTAATGAATATTGAATTGTTATGAGCAGGCTAAAGCTATAGTAATTGTTAAGTCGCACGTACGTAAAGCTTTAAAAATTCCTTAATTTTTGTTGTTTACTTTATTTACTCGTATCAATTGACAACGCGCTTATTTTATTAAATAATTAAGGGTAGACATGTCCAACGTAACCTTCACTTTTACTTGGTAAGTGTTAAATAAATATGTGAAGTTGAACAGTTACTTTTATGGTTTAGTTTAAATTGTCGTTTTGTCCCACATGTTTTGTTCTAGTACCCTACTTAACAAATGTGAGAAAATTATAATAATTGTGGGAAAAAAGGTAAAAACATGGCCAGGTATGTTTTAACATACCATATATTTGCATACAACCATTGAAAACGTGCGGTTGCAAAATGTGTGATTTTGTTGCAGTCGTTAGTGTAACTTTGATCGGTATCGATTAATTACACTTCGAAATATAAAAAAAATATCACAGCAACATCGCGCAAAAAACAATACGCAATACGCATCATGTAATTCATCAAACACTCAAGAATGATATACAAACCTCATTCTATCAATTGATATTATGACAAATAAACTTCTCTGAATCATTCGCAGCTTGATTTCAATACTATAAAAGTAATATGTGGTACAAAGTTTTATCGTGTCTCAATATCGTGTTTAACTGATAAAGTAAACTTGATGCATTTTTAACGAGCACCTTTAATATAATTTACTGATCAAGGGCAATTCAATCTTAAGTAATGTGTGACCGTTTGTTTTACGATCCTAAATATCCTTGAGATATTGTTACTTTGATTAACTCTGTTCCAGGATGTTATTTTTTAGTGCCCCTACTGCATCTGCTATTTTATTCTTCAATGAAATAGGTTTATTTATAGTAAACCATTACTTCTGCGTTATATGCGAGGACAAACTTTTCTCGACTTTTCTTAATGAATCGTGGTTAAGGGGGCGCATAAAGCAAAATAACCAATCTTCTATTAGATGATACGTGTAATATGCAAGACCAAATCTAAAAAATAAAATATATATCAAACTAGATGATATGTTCAACGATTCTGTTTAATCAAAAACATAAAATATTAAAATTTACTCGATAAAAAAAAATCACCAAGTTAGCTCTAATTTTCACACTTTTACGTTTTCTACTTGACATGGTAATACTTATTATGATTTTTTTTTCATAAACAATTATATTAAAACATTTGCAAGATATTTGTCAGAGCATTTTGTGTAATTACTTTTAGTTTTGGTTTTATCTGCGATAAACCACTTTTATCGTGACAAAATCAAACGTTTATCTCGAGAAAAAAAGAGCGCCAAAAGTGGTTTATCGCAGATAAAACCAAAACTAAAAGTAATTACACAAAATGCTCTGACAAATATCTTGCAAATGTTTTAATATAATTGTTTATGAAAAAAAAAATCATAATAAGTATGTATTACCATGTCAAGTAGAAAACGTAAAAGTGTGAAAATTAGAGCTAACTTGGTGATTTTTTTTTATCGAGTAAATTTTAATATTTTATGTTTTTGATTGAACAGAATCGTTGAACATATCATCTTGTTTGATATACAGGGTGTAATCGTTAAGTGTGCACAGGCGATAATTCCGTAACTATTACAGATATCAAAAAACTTTTAACTGATATTGAAAGTACTTAACCCAATGAGTAAAATGGCCATAATAATTTTTTAAAAATAAAACGAGAAATATCTAAAAAATTCACTTGAAACCCTCCCATACATTTAGTATGAGATATGACTATCCCATGTACATGAGTTGATCCAAAAGTAATTATAATCAATATTAAACCAGGTCATTACAGTTAAAATATTTCGCTAGATAGTCTTCTAACTAGATAATATAATTCGATATTTTTTTTCCAAAACTTAGAAAAAAAAACTTTGACTTCATCCGTAAAAACCCCTCTACGCGGCCATCTCTTCGCTATCGTCTTAAAATTTTTTGCTAAGACGGTGTTTTTTGTGCCGAGGAAAGAGATAGAAATCACTAGGAGCTAGATCTAACAAACAGGGTGGGTTTTCAAGCATTTGCAATGCCGATTTTTGAATGGCAGCCATTGCAACTGACGCTTTGTGATCTTGTGCGTGGTCTTGGTGAAACAACATTCAAGCCCGCAGTTTGCCATGTCTCTTCTCCTTACTAACCTACCGCAATTTTTTAATATGGTCTGTGTAGTAAGAGCCCAACATAGTGGCTACCTTCTTAAAATATTCCACCAAAATTATTCCTTCGGCGCCCCAAAAAACTGTCGCTTTAATCTATCCCACTAATTTTCACTTTGAATTTCTTCATCGTCACTTTGGAAGCTCGCATCCAGGCCATTAATTGTTTCTTGGTTTCAGCATAAACATGGTGAACCCGGGTAACGTCCATGGTCACAAATCATGCCAAAAAATTATCCTGATCTCATTAAGAATTTAGAAATTCACCCTCTAAATGTCAAATTGTTGTTTCTTCTTTTTGTTGGCAAAAATTCTGGCACGCACGGTTTACATTCAAATTAATGTAAATACTTGGAAGCGTGGCCTATTGATATGATTTTTTTGTGATAACTTAGTGAGTACATGAGCAAGCAAAAAACAGTTATTTTATATTTTTATGTACACAGGAAATACCCAATTGTCATTACTTTTGGATCAACCTAGTACATTTAATATGAAAGATTTTAGCTTTTTCTTTCTTTTTTTGGTTTTCTGCTTAAATTACTTCGCAAATTTGAAGGGAAGTTCATTTCGAAACTGCAAATAGAGCTCCTCATTGTATTGCACAATGAGGACGTCACTTCGGTAATCTGCTATGAATAGAAAATGTATGGGAAATAAAATGTATGGGAGCGTTTAATGTAACATTTTTGTATATTTCTCGTTTTATTTTCAAAAATTTATTATGGTCATTTTACTCATTAGGTTAAGTACTTTCGATATCAGTTTAAAGTTTTTTGATATCTGCAATAGTTACGGAATAATCGCCTGTGCACACTTAACGATTACACCCTGTATATTTTATTTTTTAGATTTGGTCTTGCATATTACACGTATCATCTAATAGAAGATTGGTTATTTTGCTTTATGCGCCCCCTTAATAAATAAATTAAAACGTATAAATTCAGTACCTCTAGAAATCCTTCAATCAACTTATTAACATTATAGACCGGGAGATACTGACACAAAATTTCGAGTCATTTGTAACAGGATGGCGGTTCTACAGGGGTCTTAGTACGCAATGACAAAAAGAAAAACGATGGTGTGAACGCTGGTACCGGCGGCTTACACGCGTGGGCGTTAGTCGAACTCGTCGGAAAATAGCGAAAGTCAAACGATTTGTAACAGTATGGCACTTATTTTTCCTGTAAGTTTGAGGATCAACAAATATAAATACAAAATTTCAAAGATCTATATGTTGGAAATCTTCACTTATATAAATTAATAATAAATTAAGTTTTCAAGTATGACAGCACTTTTTCCCCCTACTAGAAGTATGGCAAATATAATAATGGTCACATTTTATCAAATACTCTCCAAAAATCCAAATGCAATACTGGTACAAAAAGTTTGGCGAAATAAAAATTTTTTGCAGATTTTCGGCGGTATGGCGACCATTTGGAATCGTCCGAAAAGTATGGCATGGCGATTTTCGTAAATGGCTGCACGACGATAGTTACCTGTGCAAAAGTTAGCCTGGTACAAATGGTTGAATAATTGTTTTATTTAAATCAACACATTCGCGTCGGTATGGCGGGCTGTAAGTCACACCGGAAAAGTATGGCATGACACTACCGCCTACTTCTTTTTTATGGGCTATCGGTAAATTCTAAAATTTTTGTGTTACAAATCGTTTGACTTTCGCTATTTTTCCGACGAGTTCGACAAACGCCCACGCGACTAAGCCACCGGTACCAGCGTTCACACCATCATTTTTCTTTTTGTCATTGCGTACTAAGACCCCTGTAGAACCGCCATCCTTGTTACAAATGACTCGAAATTTTGTGTCAGTATCTCCCGGTCTATTACTTGTGTAAAGAAATAATTTTATACCTGTAATGTGTTTTAATTCTTTTTAATGTATGGCAATTCCTTGAATGTGTTCATACATAATATCAATAGACATCCATTCTACATTGATGCGTATAATCTAAGGCAAAAGGATTGCAAAATTGCTAATTATATTTTAATGTACACTTGATTAACAGAATATTATGTAGTTTATGTAATTTTCGCTGTTAACATAGTAATATTAATTGTAAAGGATTATTCTAGAATTTTCCAGTTCTTCAGAATGCTGCATCTATTAAAATCAGTCGCGCTACATGTGCTGGTCAATTAAACTTGCCGCTGAAACTTTGACGTATCCACTGAATGTTGAGGATAGTTTATTGGCATATGAAATTGAAGTCAGGTGATTTTTCCTCAGTACAGAGTACTATAGCAAATTTTTGATTATTTGATATAAATACAGATTAATGTGTTTTCGAATTTTATATAATAAAAATACTGTGATAAAAAGTTGAATTCCATAAAGTACAGTGAGCCTATTGCCAAGGCATCCGTGGATAGATGAAAAAAATCTCGTTTAATTATAGCGTGTTACTTTAATGAGTTAATCTGTAGCAACACGTGTTAATTGGCATTAGCCGGCAGGCGGCACGTGTGCGCGCGGGTGCGAGGAGCAGACGCGCGCGCACACCTTCCGACAAGCCGCGTGTCTCGCGTTATCAAATACCTGCTGATTTTATTAGTCATCGAGAGAAAGGATCACGCTGAGTCAACCATGGATATATGTAAAAATTTGAAAAGTATCTATTAGGATTGGTGAAAACAATCAGCTGGGTCAAGTGTAAGTCAAACTGGTTATGAACATGGATAATGAAATCGGGAGTGATTTGTGATTTGTACGAGAATTGAGTATGCTGTTTAACCATAAAATTTTAATACCTGACTCTAAAAATCTTTTACGAATATCGCTAAATTAATGACTTTATTGAATTGGTATTAAAGGATGACCTAAAGTTTAAATTGTAATACAATTTATTTGATGCAATTCTGACTCAAACTCAAGACTGTTGAAACAATTGCTGTTCGATTTTTGTGTTTCAAAGTTCAGAGAACTGTATTGTACCGGTCAACGTCGGTCATGGGGTACGAGCATGGGTACGCCCGCACTGTACGAGTTAGAAGCACAGAAGTGAGGAAAATTTGCCGCTTCCCATGCGTGCGCACTGCGAAAGCTTCTATTGTTCTTTTGCTATGTACACAAACAATATTAAGTTAAAATTTCTAAACATGCTCTGGATATTGTTTAAGTAAGCTTAGAATAATTTTGCAACTTCTCTCATAGCTCAATTTTTATAATGCCTTCAGAAGTTTAAGAGCTTTTGCGTAGCAAACATACAATTACTTCATTCTGTGTATTACTTTACACACATTTTCATCACAAGCCATTGTATTAGTTACACTATAATACGTACTTGCTACGTTATTACAACAATAGTAGTATATCGATGAATGAGAAGTCTAAAATAAAGGTTCAACGAGTCACGTGACACCGTGTTTACAAACTCGAAGTAACGTGCGTCAGTGCCCACGTGTGCAACTTTTACAATCATGTTATCTGCCTTAAAACTACCGCGATTCTTTTTATTACTTCTAGTTTCGTGCGCGATTACATACGATTTTTATTTGACTTGCTTTCAATGGCCAATAGAGTATTCTGATTCGAACAGTTTAATCATTTCTGATTTAAACATTATAGATATTTGCCGCAGTATTACAATATATTTGCCATATTCTTCAAATATAAGTTGTTAAACTTATTTCAAATATTATAATTAGCAATTTACAGAAAATTGGATTGTAATTAGAAGCTGTCGGTTCGTTAATTATAGATTCACATAAAACCAATCCGTTAAGTTTACACCGTTTTAACGATTCTAAACTAACTAAGCTATGAACTACTCTGTTAGTCTAAAAAGCAAAAATTAACAGAAACTATACGCACTGTTAATTTTGAGGTTTTTTATGAAAATTGTTTACTGGCACAGTTTCACTTTCTTGATTTTATGTCAATTAATGATTTACAGCTTGCACATAGGTCACCGCGGAAGAAAGTAAACATTGTTTAATGAATAAATAATTAAAATTTATTTTGAAGAAAAACATTAGTTCGAATATGGAAGGAATCAATTATTATAAATATCTTAAATTATCTAGCGATATGTAAGAGTAAAAGGGTAGGCAATGAATTGTGAAGGAAGGCAGCAGATTCCTTTAGCAATACATAAACTCATAATACAAACATTCTTATGCTTATATTTCATGGAATAATTCCATTTAATCTATCATGATTCTTAATAAAAAAATGATTATATATTTTATGATTATTTAATTTCAGCGAATTTATACCTTCTGAATATTTGAGAAATTAGTATTTATCGCCAGCTTAAGCGTAATTTGAATGTCCTGCAATGAATCCTAATCGTTTAAATTTCGAAGCAAAGGGATTATCTGTCGTTAAACAAATAAAGAGGGCAATAAATCTACGCCAGAATTGGGTCATGGTCGACGGGATGTAAACTGTGTTACCTGTTGATACACGCCGCATTCGACCCATTTTCGGGTCAGTTCAGGCACAGTTCAGGTGACGGTCTAAATTTTTTTTCCATTTGCGTAATTGAGACTTACTGACCCAGCTTCGGTGTACGAGAACGAAATGTAGAGATGCATTTTGTAAATCGTTAATCACTCCGGGCTTGGAATTACAAAATACTGGAGATAAATGTAGATTTATATTGTGTTAAGGTTTTTGGGTATCAAAACTCTGTTTAAACTTTAAATCAAATTAACTGTAATACACATTGAGTGGTTCTGACAGTATGCGCTTAGAAAATCATATTGCTTTTGTAATCTTGATTATTTATAAATATTCTTTATATTAGTCACATCGTTGGCTAGTAACAATGTTTGCATTAGAAGACAATCCGTCAGAGTAAGTTTCCTACGACATGGTGCCGTCGTTAACTTATCGTCCCACAGGTTAACAGGTAATGTGTTTTAAATGATACACGGAGCTAGTTGAGTCACCACAGTCACCTACCAGAACATTTTTTAGCATAATCAGGAAAGTGGCCTCTCTTTCTTGCACGAACGTTTGTTAAGGAAAGGCAGCGTTTCTTTCAACTACTTGAGTGACTCACGACCGTGGAACTAACCGCAAATTGTAAGAACTTGTTTTAATCCAGAGATATTTATTGAGATACTATTATGAAGCCTTGACTCATGATCTTAAGCCGTGATTATTGGAAATCGCGTTAAATATGCGTTAAACATTATTTGTCTCTTGTTACAATGCAGTAGAAAGCAGACTTTAGAAGATTATTATATAACTGGATTGAAATTGATATTATTGTTGTTAAGCATTTATAGCTGTGAAAGATTTCATTTTAGTATCTGTTTACAATGTAAACTAAACGCTCTTTATCTCATTTTAGTTATTATACAATGAATTGCATTCTTGGTAAAATCTGTAAATTATGTAATGCAAATATCTGTAAATTTTTAATTATAAGTCTTGTCTAGGATTGGAACCGAAAACATAGATGTTCGATGAATCAAGCTAGAAAGAAGGCTGATAACTTTACCGATGTAAACTCTACATTCCAGTTTGCTTCCCTGGAAAATAAGTCTCTTTCAATCAATCCTCTTCTAGTTACCACATGTTTTCCTTGTTCCTTATTTAGATATGGATGGAATATAAAAAGGTGGTATACCTTGACACACATTTCCAGAATTTCTAATGTTAAAATGTAATAAAAGTGTCAATTATTATCATGTTCCCTAAAATATTTTTTCCCTAACTAAACCTTTATTTAACTCACGAAATAAAATGAGATGATAATGAGAAATAAATGTCTATCAGATTTAAATAAATATATTTAAAATGTATCTTTATATCTTGATTATAGGAAAACAGACACAGCAGCATAGCATAGACATAATAATTAAGCAATAGTACATAGTACTTCTCTAATTATCCAATGTTGACTATCATTACAATAATAGTAGCTATTTCTAACAATAAATGGCGCCTAAACAACTCCAATTACACAGGAAGTCAATAACCTGAAAATGGGAGCTAGAACGCTTTGTCCATTGTGATTATAAATAAGAATTGAAGAATTTATGGAATTAACGCCTATGGATATATTTTGGTACTATTTCTAGGAAAAAAATAGTACATTTTCAAGTGTAAATAGGAGTATTTTTTAAAATGAATCACCAAATATGTTGCTGAAAATATCTAACCCTCGAGTGCGATAGGTACGAAGGTTATTATGTAGAGAAAAACGTAAAAATGACACTCTTCCCTCTCTCTTTTACTCTTTTCAAGAAAATACTACCATGGGCTAGGCCGGGGCAGACCGCTAGTTAATAATAAAATTGAGTGATATGCTGTTCCAAAATTACGATTAAACTTAATTTTTTAAATCATGGGATTGCAGCTTCCGATTGCGTGTCCGTATTAAGTAACTAAACAGTTTTTTTTTCATAATATTTGAATATTAAATGTGTTTATTCCGTTCCAATGAGAAGATGGCAGGAAGCTACCTAATTATAATAAAGAACAATATCGTTTTTGAAATATGCAAAAGAGAGTCGAAAGTGATAGGTGCAAGTCGTATCCGCTCATTATGTTGTGTTATGGAAGTCCCTCAGCTACCGGCGTTGCATAATTTGTTGCGAATTATTATGCTTTAAATTATGATAATATTGAATAATAGTATGGCACAACACACGAAGGAAAACGAGGAGCTCGTAACGTGATGATATTCGACGCAACTTTAGATTGATGATGATTGATCGAAATTGCTCGTAAATAAATTAAAATTTATAAATAGTGATTGGGAACTCGTGTATCCAAATGTTTTTAAAATAATGATTGATGCGTAATACTTTCCATAAAAATATTTTCAATAATTTTATATAAAAAAAGATAATGATCCCACAAATCTAGTAAACATACAACAAAGCATGCATAATCAAGGTAGGAAGGAGCCACAAGTAATTGGGTTGAGATGTTCAGTAATTTAGTTGAGCGAGAACTCGATGGAAGGTGAAATCTTAAGACGCCTTCCTGGTTGTTTTATGAAATCCGACATTATGTAGGACAGGATCATACATCCATAAGTGTATAATCTAGAAACAGTATTTGGAACATGAATATAATCTGGTATCCGAAAAGGTTTATTTGTTTTTTGTACCTACGTAATAACAACAAACACTGTTATATTGTAACAAATGACTTAAAGTTCGTCTACAATACAAAGACGTTAATTGATTAATTTGTTTATCTTGTAGGTATTTATTATTTAATTTTAAATTCATTGCTTATAATTTGATAATTAATGTAAATTGTATTTTATACAATAATAATAATTAATATGAAACTCTTTGAAGGTTTTATCTATTCTGTTTATTTAACATAGAAGCATTGAAAGTCTAATAAAAGATTACTTATAGTATATTTCCTCTAATCGTAAATCGTAATCAATTATTGTTCATTCCTTACAAGATAAAAATCGATATAAAAATTTTAAGTGATATCTGGGACATAGATTCATATGTCTTTAAAACATCTTGTGATCTATTCAAATATAACAATACAAATTTTAAATAATGGCTGTGACTTTGCATTTATTTCTAAAGCCTGATAAACGGGCCTAGTGTGACTGATTATGAATAATTGGGAAATTTAAGGTCATTATATTATGAGTTAAAGAGGTAACGGTTACGGCATGCGATCCCGTAACTCAAATCAATTTATGAATACAGCCTTAATTTGCATAAATGTATCATCTATAACTTGGTTGCAGCATGTTTCTGAAATAAGATGCAATGTCAATTGTTCTGGGAAAAATACGTAATTGTTATGTAATGCTTTTGTAAGTCTCGGTCATTTCATCATAACATTTGGTTTATTAATTCTTTTGTTTGTGGAATATAATTAAAAGGGAAATATTGTTAGGTGTAAGAACTCTTTGTGAGAAGTAGAGTGAGAAGTATCAATAATAGATGGCAATACTACCGTGGCAGTACGGAGATAAAGATCCTTGTGTCAGTAGAGTACCATGGAGATCACACTTTGATCTCACAGAAGAACCGGCGGTCCAGGCTTAGTTCTCATAGGAGTATATTTTATGATAAAGCCTTCTGTATTTAATCATTAATGCAACGGATGAAATGAAAAATACTTTTTCGTCTATTCAGACATTGAAAATGTTCTTAGAAGTCCGCAGATTTAACAACTTCTTTTATATTGAAATGATGACGTAAAAGTGACCTCAGCTTTCGGGGATATCGACTAAAGCGCAGGTCCTGAAAGCGATGCACCCTTCTGTCTGTGTAAAAAATATCTGCTTACGTAAAAGTTTATAAATTTACAATACAAGAATTTGGAATTTCAGTAAAATTTATAGAAATAGGATTACTTGTGGTTTATAAGATTCCTTTGTTCTGTTTGATATTGCTATGCATGATAGGCAAGCTAGGAAAAAGAAATGTAAACAATTTGGTCGTAATTATCAAAAGATTTTATTGCTTCCTCGGACTGATATGGCATTCCAGTTGACAGCTCTACATTATGGCGCATGGTTGCTCAAAAATGTGCGGTGGATGAAGCAATAGCGATGCGCGTCGAATCGACGGCATTCCGGATTGTGCGGACCGTTACGGCACCCGGACGCGCTTGCCGCTTGCGCAACTGAACGTCTGAACGCATTCGCCTACTTATGTAACTTTAACACTGATGCATTGTCGGCTTACACTTGGTAATTTGGTTTTGGGGATAAATCAATAATTCGGAGCATCGTCAAAAAGTTGGGACTCATTTAGATCAAAAAGTTAGTAGTTTTTATGTGATGTTGATGGGCCAAAGTTGTTTGAATTTGATAAATGTTCATTTCTATGACATTTCGAAGCTTGGAAACTAATTAATCTCGCTTAGGCATTTAATTTGTTGAATTACTTACTAAGTTTAAAATAAATTAATGGACCGTAGATTGGGAATAAAATTATTCCGAATGGGGTTGTTTCAGTAATAATTGATGAATTATTTTTTATGGGCCTTTAAAATTCTTGAATGAATAGATTCACAATTCACAATTCCTTGCAATCGTTATGAGTAATATAAGGACAAAATTAGTAATAAATATTGAAATTTAATTGGTTAAGTATTAGAATTTCTCATTAAATTTGTGCAATTAAATTCACAAAAAATAATTAAAATCCGTAATGGTGTAAAAATAGATGAATGGAAGAAAAATTGTTGGAATAATAAGTGTTTGAATTTAGCATTGGAATGTTCCAATGCTTTATAAATATTAAAGTGAAACTTTTAAGTATTACATCGTCTCAAACTTTTTGGTCTGTGTAGCGCATGTCGCGTGTATCGCAGCTGCCGAGTAGGTATTACCTACTCGGCAGCCGACCGTCACGCGACATGCGCTACACAAAGCAGTGTTCGGAACCGTTCGAACAGTTTCACTTTTACCGTGGTTTCATAAAACCACACAACATTTTTTATTTTTAAAGAATAGAAATATATAAATAATATTTTCATACAAAATACTAGACACGAATTCACCTAGTGTGGTCCAGACTCCAGTGTACTCGTAGTACGTTGCAGTGTAGAAGGAACGTAGGCGCCGGCTTCGCGGCCTTGACAATGTCGCGGACGCTTTCCACTCATGTGCACATAAAAAGCTATTTCATAAGATAGGTAAAGTAAGGAATTCTCATACAAATATACGAGCAATGTATGGATTGATTTGTTGTTGGAAAACGACTTAAGTATGTAGACTTTGACTATCAACTTATCACTCGAATGACTCTACATTGCATTGCAATTCGCGATTCAATGATATATATTCCGCAAAACTTCATTGTAATATGACAAACGCATCATGCAAGCATTTTATCGCCTTTTTAATATATTATCCGAGATAATACTATATTATCTGTGGTCATACAAACATATTTTAGGAAATTAAACTTATTTTAACTTATTTTTATAACATGGACTTATTTAAAACTTATTTTTATGACATGGACTTATTTAAAAAGAGAGCCTACACCCACCTTCGAAAGTCGGTAACAGCCTCACAAAGGTAACTTTGTGAGTGCTCATGGGCGGTGGTGATCACCTCACTAGGTGACCCACCTGCTACCTGCAGTGCCTTTACCCACTCTATTATAAAAAAAAAATCTGTCGCTTGCAATATAACGAATCTTGCAATAATGGAATTCTCAACATAACAATAAGGCAATTTAACTTTACTTAATTATATATGTAATGTATGTGTTTTTTAATCTAATTTATTGACCAATTTATAATTAGCTTATTGCATTTCATCAAATAATATGAAAATATATGTTATTCTCCCAAAAAGTGGGTACTTAGTCTATTTTAAAATTCATCTATTCTTTTCGTAAACAAAGCATCGTAAGTGGAATCTTAAATAACTAAACAACAAGAGAGTTACACAATAATCTTATCTATCTTAAAATTATTGTCGTAGTGGATTACGTAAAATTGTACAACTCTATACCTTAAATTAAAATCAGGAAAAGATAAGAGACTCACGTTTACGTAAACCAATTCCTCATTGTAATAAGTAACCTAATCTTTTAAATCAATTTCACAAAGCTAATTAAATTTTATTCTTCAAATTATTTACCAAAAACAATACACAACAGCAATTTCCGCGGACAATAAAGAAAATCGCACTAAATAAACC
This sequence comes from Colias eurytheme, assembly GCA_907164685.1. NCBI lineage: Eukaryota > Metazoa > Arthropoda > Insecta > Lepidoptera > Pieridae > Colias > Colias eurytheme. The sequence goes on from CAJQZN010042948.1 coordinate 28,390, forward strand.
AAGCAATTTAGGTTGTCAAATATTTGAATTTAACTATGGTGTGTAAAAAAGGGTTCTATCGGGAATCTGGGTCAACCTATTCTTATTGTTGTTCTTGTTTGTTTCAATTTTCTCCTGTCATGCTTGCTGAGAAAAAGTTTTTGATGCTATATCAATAGTAAAGAAAATATCACCATTTTCAACTTTACTGTTGCGTTCATTCGTTTATTTTTATATTTTAGATTAAAATTTAAAACGCATAACTTTTCTTTCTTTCTTTCTTTCTTTCAACATATCTATTATATATTAAAATAATTGTAATTGATTAAAACACCTTTTCAATCAGTACTTGTTTAATAATTTTTTAAAGCGAAATAATTTTGGATTCTATTTTCAATAATTGCGGCTTATTGCTTGGTTGAAAACGTATGTGTTCTCTCCTGAGGAGCATCACCACACAAAGTTTTCAAAAACATTGCAGATCAACTGCTTACAGCCACTCCTCAACGTGTAGATCCAAGATATTGCTAAGCGAATGTGTTCACCATGATTTCGTGGAGTCATACTACACTTATATCCAAAGACAGAGTGTCTAGAACGTTCTCGAAATACGGCGGGAACATGGGCGCAAACATGGTTTAAATCTATTCCCATAAAATATAATAGAAGGCAAGTATTAAAAAGCCGGTCTGCGGTTCCCAGGAGTTCCATAAATTCAGTTAGTGTTTGTTAGCATAAAACGGTAACGCCTGATCGTTTTGTTGGAGCCGAGCCAAAAAGCTTGTCGATTTGTAGTACATTGATATTGATACGTACGGAAGCATCATGTTTTAGGCCGTTTCCAGTCTTGATTACTTTAATATTTTTATGTTGATTTTATTATAGTGGCTCTCAATATAAAAAGTGCTGATTCATTTAAAACATTCTATAAAAATATGGCTATTTGAAAAATGCAACACTAAATAATATATGAGCAATGAAAGGATTACGAAAATACGATACGAATAGGAAAACAAATTTAGAATTATTAATAGTTTTTAATGAATATTTTAAAATTTATTGCATTTAAGCGATATGTTGTTAATGTTTACAAAGGCAAAGAAATCGTAAAGTCTTATACGAAGTAATAAAGTCGACCAAATACACTTTTCTACTTCCTTTTATCCATAACATATCATGCATTAAAATTAAGACATTCGAAAGTAATTTATAGCTTTGGCCGCATGAGGATATGGGTTGACATGGGATATAGAGACCTTCATATTTCAAACGTCAAAACGACTGGATGATTTTAATAGCATCCTCACAAATTCTTTACAGTTATCTTTGACGAATGTGTTATTGATTTGTTAGAAATTATTCCATTAAAACAAATGTCCAATGTAGAGGCATATGTCCTAATACATTTGACATCATATCAACAATTATAATTTATCGTTTTACTTAGTTGTTAGAAATGGTATCTATTTCTTACGTGCGAATTGTTATGGCACTTAATGTTCGTAAAATGTTCTTAAATGTGTTTTATCTTTCTAGAATTTTAAAAGAAAAGTTTACGTACTTCACAAACATATTTCCATAAAATGTAATTTAGGAATAAATCAACCTTTATATTGTTTCTAACTACGACTAAAGACAATTTCAAAAGATTTCGGTAAATTAAACTTTAAAATGGCTCTCTCGTGAATACCTCACCTTAGAAATAACGTTGCTGGTATCAAAATGTATAAAAAGAAATTGCTTCTAATTCTAGGTATATTTTCGTTTTATTAGGTAAATAAAAGATCTTAAATAGTTGTTATTAACATTTAACAAAATATAAATACACAAGAGTAAAACAATACAGTGCAGACGTTCTTTGGACAGTTTATCAAACTTTTGACTTTAAATGTCTTTCCATGTTAATTAAATAAATGACAATTTTCCAAGTTATATGGATATTTCTTGTAAAATAACGGTGGATATAACGGACGGTAGGCAGAAGTTAGAAACGAGCCTAAATTTAATAAACAAAAGTATCCCATTGTTTTTGCGAATATTTGCCATTTAATAATAACGAAGATTTTACAATATCTTTAAATCAACCAATTGTATTCTGAATTTGTTGCGTATAAATATGAGGATTTTATTTCAGACATTTATTTCTGTATACAAACATAATACGTATATGTGAAAATCCATAATCATCTTTTTTTCATGCGTGGATATGTATGTGTTGTATTAAGTATTCACAGATTACTTTTGTAATACAACTCGATGTGGATCTGTATTTGATATTTAAATTATATCAGAAAAGAGTTTGAAAGCTTTTTGATTTTTCTGCAATAATAGCCATTTCCGATCCTTTCATCGCTTTTCGAGTCGTCCAACTCAAAGTTGCCTTATTTATATTTAAATATACAATTCCATATCTTTTATAGTGGCTATTTCTATGTCAACCCGACTATTTATATGTAAACGCTTTAAAGCGCAAATCTTTCTGAAGGCAAGCTTTACATGACTCATCCTTTCGTTTATTTATTACTGTATCCACACATGCGCAGTATCAATGTGTTCAAACATTTAGATAACGTATCGGAAAAACCGCTCAGGCTCATTATTATTTATGATTTGTTTTTAATAAGAGGCAGGAGTAATGGATGTTTTAACATTTAGCTTCACTATGTAGTTATAGTATATCGCCTTATATATATTTGTATTGGAAAGCATTTTGCAGATTTACGTCTGGACTGCGTGTCGGCAAAATGTTTATCAGTTAAATAACACCTATCAAAACATTTATTCTATCTTACTACAAAAATCTTAGCGCTGTTTATTGCTCTTTTATCGATTGAAACATGTGAAACATTTACAATAGAAACATGTTAGAAAGTTTTTATATGTTCCTAAAAGCTCATAGGAACAGGAAAGTTGAATTTTTGGAAAGAAAATTATAATTTCATAAATGCGACTTGAAATCTTGCGATGTGTAGTTACTCTCAACGGTCTTATGTTTGTAAATGTAGGTACATTGTACAGCTGTTAAAGCGATCTGTTAAATAGTGACTATGTGCTATAAATTCTTCATCTGCCAAAGGTTAACCGCTTCGGTACATCACTAGCATTTTGTTTTATGGTAATACTTTGGCAGCTTGCCGGACGTTACTGAACTCCGAGGTACATCAAAGAGGATGTGTGCGAAAGATTTGAGGTATGAAACGATATGTTAAGGTGATTTAGTTCGTGAGATTTATGGTAAGTTTTAGTCGACTGCCACGACTGCGAACGCTTTTGAGGAGGTGCTGCCGTTAAGGCATTGGAGTTATGGTGACAGTTCCTCCGTGTTTCGAAACATGTTCGTAACAGTAATAATCACTAATATGATATAGTTCCTCAGCATGACCCGCCTGTTTATGGTAGTCCAGTTATTTATGTTGTGAACCATTCTGAAATAGGTACATACGAAAATAATGTGTCAATATAATTTCATGCAGAGTTTTCTTTGCAATTATTCGACTTTCGAGTACTTTCTTTTCGTTTGATTCATATTATTTGCCATGTGCCTGGAGAGTTCATAATCATCGCATCACATATATTACAAACTTTCGCACTTCATATTTTATTTATAAACAAATAAGAGTAATGTAGGTACCAATTTGCACAACATTTATAAAATATCTCTGTATAAAGATATAAATACATATTACTGGCTATAAAATTTTATAAAGTGCGTTTTATTTATCCTCAGGACTGAGGACACAAACTAACTTAATAATGTAAACATCTAATACCATAAAAGTGTCTGTGCAGATAATCCTACAGTATGTACCTCGTTAATATGAACGACATTTTCGTGTCATATCGGCATCGTATCGGACACGTGGCATATTCTTAATCTTATAATGCACAGTATTCTTAAGATGTCGTGGCAATGTCGGATTACTTAAAGCCGAAGGTATATGTATACACATATATACTACAAAAGGTTATTATTATAAAAAAGGTTAAAATTAACCAATTTTCAAAATACTATAAATGGTAGTTTGTTTTATCTTTTTACACATATTTTATCGCATGTACGTTTATTGTGCGAGAATTAACATTGGATCAAATGTTGAAAAGATATTGAATCCAAGTGATGAATTCTAGGGAGGCAGTTGAACCAGCTAGCTAAGACTATAAAACGACACAAAAATGAAAAATCTATTGTATTTTAAGGTAAATTTAACTTTGTTTAAATGAAGATACAATGTAATGTCTCGGTAATAATGATTGCTTATACGTCACAAGGCATTTGTTACACGATCACGAACTTGTCAAAATGTTTCCCACTTCGGTAGCGACGGGCTCCGTAACGTTAAGCGTTCTTGACATCCTAACTGAAACATTTAAGTACAAAACATGTGAATAATTTAAACAAGAAAATTTTGACATGTATATTCCAGTAAGCAAATGCTTCTATAGTTAAGTGGTTAAACCGCCGTTTTTTTATATTTTTAAATAGCTCTATATGGGACTAAAATAATTCAATTTTAAACTCATAGAAAGAACTGAAAGTATTGCATATAATGATAAGAGATCCAGATGCCGGTGTGCAAGCAAAGTTGCAAAAATAACTCTTAGAAATATTATTGATAGGTACTCTATTCTCTGAGAAAATGTTTTTTTTTCGGCGCTGGTAAGCAGGACTTTACGATCCGCAGTCGAGTATTCTAACCATTAGACCAAGAAAACAGTTTTGAATTACTAATATTGTAATACCTCAAATTTTGTTATAAAATACAAAAAGTTTCTAATATTTTACAAAGCGATTAAACTTCTGGTATGCTAAGATTATTTTGTAAATTATTTTCTTTTTTCAGTACGAAGTTCATAAAAAGTTGAATACTTTGAAAACATCTCAGATAAAACTTATTTAATTACGCAATCCTCTTTCGTAGAACATTCTTTTCATTGACGGTGTTATACGTACAATCTAATTTTTCTGAATGAAACCTAGAATATTTTTTACATAATTTCATTCGCAGGTAAATTTGTTATAGGAATATTATTTTAAAGGTAGTCTAGCACATATGTTCATTGGAATTATTATATACGTATACTATAGGAAATTTAGGTATGAAATTAAGGTATTTCTAACAAAAATAAATTTTAAAGTAAAAAAGCTGTAGAGCGACAGCGTGAGCGAGAGTTTAATTTCTTTGTAGAGTATTTTTTCATCGCATTTTGTATTTTGTCACCGATTCCATACTTTGTGCATGCGAGATATTGTATATTATGTAGATATGTAAGTAAATTTTGTTATTACGTTTCAGTAGAAATTTTTACATTGATACTTTTCGTACTCATTAGATAATGTAAAATTATTTTTGGACGAAAGGAGAAAAAAATTAACGTTATAAAATACTCAAAATGCAAATTTTTAAAGAAAATGCATGGTATTTTCAAAATAGTTACCCGTGCAATTTGTTTACCTCCAGGACCTGCGATACTTGCTACGCCGAGAGTTGAATTCCTAATTCAATATGTGTTATCCGTGCCAACGATGATATTTTAGAGAATCCAAGGAATTTATGTGGCTGTATTATATCTCCGCATTGTTTACATTTGACTGTTGCATGCTGTCGCATACCATTGCCGAATACATTATATTAATGTCTGGTATGTTTCATGGATGTTATTTAATATATTCCTCTATCGCTTACATCATGCCAGAAATAAAATTAGTACTGTTTTTAACAGTACTTTTAATGTTTTCTTACCGAGGTGGGCAGAACTTTGTTTTAGACCTACTTATACTTGAGTCAGCATTAAAGAACTGGAAAGAATTAAAAATAACAAAAACTATCAATAAACAGGCTTCCTACGAAATAGGCAGAGGATGTCTCATATCCTACACTAGCTGTGCTCCGCGGTTTTACCCGCAGTGCTCCGCTCCTGTTGGTCTTAGTGAGATGATATATAGCCTTCCTCGATATATGGGTTATCTAACTCCGAAAGAATTTTTCAAATCGGAACCGTAGTTCCCGAGATTAGCGCGTTCAAACAAACAAACAAACTCTTCAGTTTTATAATATTAGTATAGATTAATAAAGTAAAACAGAGACCTAACTGTCTTCATAATATTATAACTCAATTAATTTTCAATTATGTTAAGTTATCAAAATCATGATACATTGTTTTTTGTACATGCATATTTTGAGGTGTCAGAATTAGATGATTTGGGATATAAACCAGTATATTATGTCAGTTCAACGCTATTCGAGCGAGATGTTTAAGTAAATAATAATCATAAAAAACATGAACACTATACCAGTATATCAGCATTCGTTTAAGTAATAAGAAATATTTCCTTAATATTTTATTGCTGATAACTCGTACTTACATAATTCGAAACCCCCAATTAGCATAATGTTCAATGAATTGTACGTCGTGTGCATAATGCTCGCATATAAATCTCGTTCGATAGCTGGTGGTCCGTTATTACTCGTAACAATCCTTCTGTTATTTACTCAAATGTCAGTTACGTCTGCTACAGAGAACTGTCTCTCTCCGTGGTTAATATATGGACGTCTTTGATCATAACTTTGCTGATATTTGCTTTTAATAAAGATCAATAAAATATGTAGAGTCTATATTGGACACACCATTTTTATAAAACATTTTATCGTTAGAATATGGTTTTAGAATCCATTAGATAAAATTTGATGGTTCTGTAATTTAGAACTTTGGTCATAAAGTTTCAACACAATTGGTCTTCCAATAAGGTTATTGCCTAAGGTTTTATATCATTGTTTTGTGAAGATTGTAGCATAGCACTAAGCTCAGTGGGCGGGCATAACCTTATCTTAAACAGAATTCTGTTCTGACCTTTCTATTCAGGCTTATTAAATGGAACAATAATGCACTAAATTATTAAATAAACATAACCATTAAACTACGTAAAACATATTTCATAATTAGAATTGGTGCTAATATTGCCCATTAATAAATAATGCGTGGTATACCGTATAGCTGTTAAACAGAATTTAATTTATCGCAAAGTATAGCCTTCAGGTATTTGGCCTGTAATGAGTTTCAACATAAATGTAACGCAAAAGCAAAACCTAGAGCTTTTATCTAAGCTAGAGCTTCAAACCGGACCTAGGTCGTTAAAAATGTAAGAATCATTCCAGATTTGAACGTCACCTTGTACCGCTACAGGCGTGCCCTGGGCGGAGTTCATACTATCGCATGAATCTCGTGAGAAAAATACGCCTAAGTCATACGCTTTATATCTTTAATTTTTTCTTCCAAAATGCGTGCGTTAATTTTATTTGATCATTATTGTTCTTGCTTCTGATTATCTGTGTGTGTTGATTCGGTTTTGATGGATTCATCTTCCTGCAGATTTAAAGGAATGGAAGGAACTTATTCTTAAAAATAAGCATAATGCATGTGCATATATATAACGCAATATATGTCGTAGAGTCGTTTATTTAAAAAATACTCTTATATAAAACAAACACATAAAAAGATTGTTAAAAAAAATACTTATTTCTTTTCGTACTACGTATTAGTACTCAGCTTCTTCTTCCTTTTAACGAGCATAATGACAGAGAAGAAATAGAACAGGCAATGTTACATCCTATCATAGAAAATCGCCTTAATTTTTTGACTTGGGTCAAAGATTCCTAAGCAGATCAACAATGCACGCAAGGTGAGGCAACGCGCGGAAAGGGCAAATTCGACAGATATAAGACGTGAACATCCCCATTGTCAGTATTCTAAGCCGCAGCTTACAAGCTAATCGACACTATCTAAACGATAAACACTAACATGACGAAACTGGTAAGACGATAATTAAATTATTTAACTTGTGTCGTAGATTTAGTTGGCGGATAACGTAAAGAGGTCTAAACATAAGAGCAAGGGAGGACAATAGAAAAACTTGAAGTTTAGTAACAGGGAAAAATAGGCCTGATTATTTTTATATCAATACTTTTTTTAGTTGGTATATTCTTAAAAAACTTTTAAGCTTTTCTTTTAATATCGACAACTTTACAAACAATATAATCTTTTCATTTAATGGGTAATTACTGATTACGTTTTTTTTCAGAACATTTTAGTATCATACCAATATTATCAAAAATATTAATATTGTTCAATATTGTTTTGTTTTATAGCTTTAGGCTTATGGTCAATTTGAGTTAATTATTATTATTGCTATCTCGCCGTTTAGCGTGGCTTGCTTCATATTTTGATTTGAGGGCTGGTTGTCCTGAAACCAGGTTTTATGTTCTGCATAAATGATTCGTGCAAGTATTACATTGGTGTAGCCTAGTATAGTATATTATTATCTGTGCTTTGTACCGCTGATATTCAAAACAATACTATGAACTTGTGACCTCCATAACAATATCCGTTTATCTGCCAAGAAATAATTTGATGCCTACGCACCGTAAAGCTTGAACAATTGTATAATTATACTCTATATGAGCTTTGTTCTTTACAACAATTCTAAAACTGTGTAAAAGGTGGATGGATAAAAAAAAAATATCATTTTCAAAACATGGATGAAGATTTTGACGCGAACGAGCGGAAAGTAAAACTAACATAAGTTTTTTGATAGCGTAACTTTTATCGATTTTCTGAAGTTATGAATACAATTCAAAATAATTTAAGGTCAAATGTAATAACTACGTGTACGCTAATAAATATGAAAATTTTATCAAAATAATATGCCCAAGTTTCAATGAGAATGAAGAAGAAAAGCTCTTTTTTATTATAGTTTAGTGAAAATGAGAAAGGGAGACTCTATTTTTTAGTTGATATGCTAAGTTCAAAGCTCTTTTTTATATAGATGAATCTTACGTTATTTTTTACAGGTGTGTTTAATCATGGTGGTAGCTACCACGTCAGCTGCTCGGCTGGACCACCTTCTCCCAGGATACAGCTACAACAGTGGGAGTGGTGGAAACAATGCAGCTCCCTTCCGTTTTGAAAACATTAATAATGGAGATGGGAGCTATCGGTTCAGGTATACGCTAATACTAATTGATATAATAGACCACTGTATTTCATTTGCATATTATGGCTACTTATGAATCATATCGGAGTGCTTTGTACAAAGTTTTCTTTGTTTGTTTTTGTAATTGCAATTGATTATATACTTTGATTAAATGAGATATTTACGACCCTTGAGACTTCCTAACAGAATTTATTTTAATTAAAAAAACTTTAGGATGAAATAAATTACCGCAATATATTCACAAAATATTAAGGGTTATAAAATCAAGCTTAATCCATCCATTTTTATTTAATTTCCAAAACATTTTCGAATGTATTAATCTCTCTCTATTGTAATAACATAAATGAAATATATGCAGTAGTCATTAATTATTCATTGTACACTGGAAATGTTTACTTAATTAATTGGCATGCATTAATTGCAATACCCGATATCGGTTATATGACTCTTACAATAAATATTCGCTGAATTTATTTATGAATATTAATACTCTTCCAAAAAAAATAAACTTGTAAAAATATTCATACATTTTTGACGGATGTAGGTAAATATCGAAAGAGTCAAAGCATTTAACCTTATCGAGCGGCGTCAAACAACGAATTGCATTCCGTTCTGGGCTAATAACAGTCACGATTTCAGTTATGATACACCAACGGGTATATCTGCTCACGAGAGCGGGGCCCCGCGCGCCCCGGGCCCTGAGGGACCCGCTGTAACTGCTGAGGGCGGCTTCTCCTACACGGCCCCAGATGGCCAACAGATCTCACTGCAGTACACCGCTGATGAAAATGGTTTCCATCCCGTGGGATCCCACCTCCCTACTCCCCCACCGATTCCTGCAGCCATTCAGCGCTCTCTGGAATTCAATAGGCAAAATCCATCGTAAGTGTTTTTTAATTTATAAATGAACAGTCACCTTTGTTATGCCGTTAAGTCAAGAATGACGGAGAGGATATGAATGATTTTTGTTTATTGGATTTGTGTCCGCTTGGAAAACTGAAAAAAAAACAACGCCTGGTTTTCTCACTCTCTAGTTTTAAATGAAGAGTATCGCTACCTATTACATTTTTACATTTACATTTTTTTCAGATTATAAACGCCTGATGCATAAAAATATCAAATATCCACTAGCAATATTTTGCATGAAACATTATGTAAAAAATAATCCTAATTTAAACCTTAACTTTTATGAATATAATATTCTGACGACTATAATTAAGATAAGGGTGGTGTTAAAATAAGTTTATAATAACTGAAATTAAAAATAATTTTCTTGTCATATCAACGAAAAGCTAATTTTACAAATATAAAACGTATTTTACAGAATAGATTGGCATAGTATAAACACAGACATAGAATATTTCTTTAAATATTGACCCAATTAAGAAAACATTTGCGTCTAATCCATTTAATTGAGGATGTTCTACGTTTACATGTTGATAATTCAAAATTTATGATATTTGCGTCACTGTTAAATCCTCTAGTAAATGAGAGCGCTTCAACTATTAATTACTGATCATTCACTAATATAAATAAGGATTACGAAATGCTACAAACGAATGCGGCTACGATTAATTCATACCGTTCTCAAGTCTCAACTAAATGTGACAGATGAACTTTGCTTGAGTTATTTTATAGGAGCATCTCAGAGATAGCAATAAAATTAAACGTTTAAATCCTCGTGAATATTTTCCCTATCCATTTCTTTAGCAATGTATTGATATCGCTTATTGTATAAAAGTATTGATTGTGAAGATTATGTCAAGGGTTGAAATTAATATATCTGGTAAGCAAAATTTATTACCTAACATTAGAATTTTTGGCAAATTTGTACCTATGTTTTCGGATAAATTTAACAAATCCATACTAATATTATAAATGCGAAACTGCGAAAGTAACTCTGTCTGTCTGTCTGTTACTCAATCACGCCTGAACTACTGAACCAATTTGCATGAAATTTGGTATAGAGATATTTTGATACCCGAGAAAGGACATAGGCTACTTTTTACCCCGGGACATAGGATAGCTTTTATCCCGGAAATTCCACGGGAACGGGAAATATGCGCGTTTTTCTTTGACTGCGCGGGCGAAGCCGCGGGTGGAAAGCTAGTAAAGATATATTTAATCGAAATTTATATGACAGAAAATATGACAGTTAGTTTCGTATATATTTTCCAGCAAAAACAAATATACAATTTCGAATGTCTTTATTTAGAACATCTCTACGCACAATTTCTTAAACCTTCATAACTAAACAATTTAATTTACATCTTTGTGTTTGTTTACTCGGCAATGATAATTAAGCTCGTAATTGGGATAACGAATAAACAGGTATTTCTATAGATAAATATATACGGTATTCGAGGTATTCTAAATATCTCAGTTATTGTAAACGTGTTCGTGTGTCCGAGCGGAACGTCAGAAAGTGATTCATATAGGATTAGCTCGTGACCTTTGCAAATGCCAGCCCTTTCTATATTCAAAGCATTGTGTGAAACACTCGGATTGCATCTTTACATAGTGCAATAATATTAAATTTAAAACTCTTATGTTTCAGACACGGTGGTGGCAATTACTACTGAATTTCGCTTGTAAGTGCAACGTACCTCATAAAGCTGCGACTGTGATATCGAGAAAATGACATAATTTAAAATGATTATTTATGCAAGCTATTACCTAATAAAGTCATTCAACTAACTCTTTTGTTTTATTTTACTTAATACCCCCGTTCTGCTATAAAACCCCCGACAGAACTAGGGTTAACTTGAATCCTATTTATGAATTCAGTTCATAATTATACATTGGCAAAAATTTTATATTTTCCAAAATCCATAGATGATTCAGAAACATCCAGGCTTATTGACTGAGTAACAAACATAAAAAATGCAAATTTTACATATATAATACCTATATATTATTTGTAATATGTTATTCGTTCAACATTGCATTACGAACGATTTATTTCGGAATTTAGAGTACGGAATAAGTCATGGCCGAGAACTATTGAACTGATGTTCATTACTCGACTAACAATTTGTCCATTCCAAATACATTGTAATCAATGTGACTTATGTATACCGTACAACTGTAGAACATGCTAGGTCTAAATACACTTCACTCCCTTTGTTTTGGCTCAAGTGAACATGACCTAGATAAAATCGTAAATCCGTGTTACAGTGTGAAGTATTGATTTATCTATCCATACTATCATAATATAGCAACACTCAACAGGTTAAATTATTTGCGTAGTAGGTAGTATTTAAAAAAAATGCGTTGGGTGTAAGTTGACACTGAACCAAAAATTGTATCTAAAAACTGAGTGTCTATCCGACTGTCATAAATGAAAATAATTTGGAAAATCCAAAAGTGCACGCCTCATAATTTTTTTTTAATAATTATTTATTAATTATTATTTTTGTTTATTTAATAACAATTAAACCACATCGAATTAGACCCTGAAAAATGAAAGGGTTCTATTCCTGAGCATACTCAAGCGTAAGAGAAAAAAAAGACTCGATTAGTAAAGTATTTCGGTCGCTATCGTGTTAACAAGAAAATCCTCCGCACATACAGACACACGGACGTCCAAGACAGAACTTTTTTAAACTGTTTTTTAACTAGTTTAAATAACAAAAATGACATCAAAAATATCATGAATATTAAAAATAGTGTTTTTTCTTAATATGTGTCGTATTATCTGACAAGTGCAATGTATGATACATAAAGACATTTTAAGTTTGAAAATTCAGTTGTTTTGCGCGAAGTGACAGCTGTAGTACCCACCTCAACGCTTCGCTTATGAGGCGTGCAATTGAAGGTCAGACATAAGAAAATGGGGAAAAAGGGAGAGATGAAAAATGTATTGCAAATGAAGCATAGTCCGATTTCGTTATTTTTTTGTAAGAAAATAGTTTATACATTGTAGCTACCTTTCTAGATCATCAGGTTGAAGTCTCGTTATTGTGGTAAACATTATGTAGAGCAACAGCTGATCCTATGTTGCGGGAAACTTCGTGTGATTGTTGTTGCTCGTCAGGCGAGAGCTTTTGCAGCATGTGGGCATACGTAAATTTCAACAGCATGATAGGTATATGAAACATGCATTTCTACAGGCATTGTACTGAGGTAAAGTTTCTAATTTTGTATGTATGAAGGAGGTAATCCTCGAAAGTATTGAAAATGAGCTTAAGAAAATTCTTTAACCGACATATAGATAGTATCTACCTATATAAAATTAATAATAAATAGTTACGTCTATAACATTTTGTGTCGTTCAACAAAAAATCAATCAAATCAAAGCTATGGAATATACTGAATGCATTTATATTTGAATCATAGGAAATATTAACTTGAAAATCAATCAAAGCATGAAAAAAAATATATCAGACCTACTTATAAAAAAATATACCTAGCATCATGTTATTAGATAGATAGATGATGTTTTATAGTGTTAGAATAATTTATAAAGCATCAATAATCGCAATAAATAAAAGCGTTCATTTAAAAAAGTTTTGAGTTGTTGTGATTAAACATTCCTTTGATCGATAACGAAGAAAATTAACTAAGAACTATAATACCAATTTGTACTATCTTAAATATTAACTTTATTCATCTAGTCCTTACAAACAATTACAATGATTAAATTATTTGCTACCAAATACAAATCGAAGTGAGCTTTGCAAACAAAAAACAACAATTTACATTAATAATTGAATTTGAGCTCGACGCGCTTGTAAAGTAAGAATACTGTAATAGAGTTATAGAAAAGTTTCTAATTGCTTGCTTCTTTCTCATTAAACGACAATTCGTACGTTTTTGATTTATCTAAAAATGTGTAGTAATATTTAAATAAATCCATGGTACGATATGATGAAAACAAAAACATTTACTCATAACATTATCTGATTATCCCAATGTTTTGGTGAATGTATTCAAATTTCCAATTATGCTTGTTAAAGTGATATGCGTCTGTTACAATATTAAAAAATAAAAAGAAATTGTAATAAATTTTAAAAGAGCAGAAAGGCAGATTGTTTAAATATTTTTTAAGAAAAACTGCAATTATAAAGTAATGTTTAATTTTCGTTTTAAAAATTACACAAAGAGTCAAAAAGTGTTTGAAGGTTTGAAGTTGTAAGTGCTTAGAGTAATCTATGGAATTTAATTTGGAAAATTTGTTTGTGCTTAAAATGGTAGAGAAGAGCATATATTTCAAATATTTTTATGGTTATACCATAATATACGTTATATACCAGCACATACTTCCAGAACTAATAATTATAATAATAAAAACATAAGTGAGGTTATGAAATTATTTTTGTTTGTAATATTGTCCTTTCATTGACATTATAAGAAAAAAAATGAACAAAAGGAAACAGCGAAACGACATTAAACAAGAACAGCAATAATATATAATAAAGGGTTTAGAAAATAAACAACGAAATCACAATCATTCATTTATTACACATGCTTAGGTATTTACATAGTACCTATGATACATTATATATTTAAATAACTTAGGATTCGGGGAGTTGTGGTATCACAGTCCTAGATGCAAGGTAATTTAAAAGCCATTCAAGAATTATCTATTCATTTTTAAACGCGAAGATAAGTATTTACGAGTAACTTAAATAAGCATAAAATATAGCTAAATATTTATAATGAGGCCGTTAGAACGGTTGGTCCGTAGCTTTATTCTACTAAGAAAATTGTACTGAATCGAAATTGCACGCAAGGGTCGCTCATTAAAACCTAACAACTCAGTGAATTTTCTTAAAAATTAGTATAAGTATAAATTTACTAGCCATTTCAGGTTCGGCACAACTTGCAGAACACACTTATATTTTAAACGAATAACACAAAACAAACACAAACAATGAACACAACAAAAATAATAATTTGGCATACTAAAAAAAATACGTTTCTGTGACCATAAAACTTGAAGTAAGAAGAGTAGGATTAGGTAGATAGGATGATTACGATAAGATACCGCAAATCTAAAGCTCATTTCAATTTCCAAAACAACAATAACATTAAAAAGCTACAACACAAATGCCCAAAACACTTGACATTACGATTCAGTGGTCTTTCTTAGTGGAACGCGGGTCCGTGCGAGATCAATAGTGATAACCGCCACCGGCACCGCCCGCACCGGATCCAGAACCAAAACCGCCGGCACCGCCACTACCACCGGCACCAAAACCACCGGAACCGCCACCACCGCCGGCGCCAAAACCGCCGCCGCCGGATCCGAAACCGCCGCCATTGCCCTTGAAACCTCCGCTCCCGCTGCCGGACCCAGAGCCACCATATGCGCCGCTACCGGATCCGCTGCCTGACCCGCCGAAACCGCCGGAACCTCCGTTGCCACCGCCGTTGTATGATCCTTCACTGTAATTTTAATGTTACGTTACTTAACCTTTTCATCGAGGAGAATCGTTGCATTGTATGATCTTGTTCAATTTAAGGTCTTGTTCAATTTTGGTGTCGAGCAATGTTTGCCACGAATGAAGTCACGCTCGAGCGAGGAAGGTTACTAAATACTCAATAGAATATCAACTTTTAATTGATAAAGCTCTCTTTACTTTACTCTATGTATAATGTTTATTGTTTACATTGAATTTAAGAATAAAACCTTGGTTATAAGTATTAAAAATAAATGGTATCGTAACGTATTACAAAAAGTTATTTGATATTTGCATAATAGTTGTTTATTGTTCAGTAATTGAGACTAATAATAAAATTCCCATGAATAAGTTACTATGTTAATAAATACATGAATGGAAACTTCGTCACCAAGAAACTCAGGGATCTTCAAAGGTATATAAGGTAGGTAATACATACCTGTTACATAAGATATCAATCACATGTTACTTACGAGGATGGATTGCGTCTGTTGAACTCGATGGATTGCAGGATGGCTTCAGGGATGGGGGGAGGAGTGGGGAGGTGGTCACCTACAGGATGGAAGCCGGTTTCATCAGCAGTGTACGTGAGGGAGATCTGTTGGCCCTCCGGCGTGCGGTAGGAGAAGGCACCCTCTGCAGTGACAGCAGGACCTTCTGGTCCTTGAGCTCGAGGAGCGCCGCTTTCCTGCGCTTGGATACCATTGCCAGTTTCGTAGCTGAAATCATGTGTTAGAGTTATCAATTTAGATATCACTAGATAAAGAAAGATTTTTTGTAACAAAACTCCTTTCTTTTAGGTGTGTTTTGTACGTAAAGTATTAATTCAGAATTTAATTTCATTCAATATCATATCCAATATCCAAAATTGAGGTATTATTTCACACATTTTAAAAACCTTCTCTAATCAAAGCAAGACAACATAAATATATTTTAAATTATTAATGCGCTGTAAACATAACCAAACCAGCATAGAAACAATATCACCAGACATGATGCATTTCAAACGCATTCAATCGTGAGGCAGCAGTCTATTGAAGTGTCGAAGCACATCTTATTAAATAATTGCAAATAAGCCTTGTCATTAGACCTGCAATTGACATTTATGTCACCGGCACTCACATGGCTTGACCAATTTTATGATGAAGCACTAGCTTTTCTATGCTCTAAATAAAGCATTGATCAATTTAGATTATGACTGATATTATGCAATATAAACATGAAACATAGACTCATTTGAGTTTAGAAAATGTAGCGTTATTTATAGAACTTGGTAGTGGTTATTTTATTTTATCAGTAGTGTGAGACATGCTTTTGAGTTGTAGAAATAAGAAAATGCCAAGAAAGTAACTCGACATTATCGTAATATTTTACGATTTGCACGGGTAGCTACGTTTCCAGAATTATTTAATCTTTGTGTTCATAATATATCGTAACAATACCTGTAGGTAAGCCATAGTAATTTAACTTAGTATAAGTTTATACAAGTGGTTTTCAACAATAACAACATTCAATATTTCTTGAAAATGGCTTTATCGAGTGCATAATTATGTGCGAATAAAGTTTAATAGTTTGTGCTAGTTTGGTTTACCTGAACCGGTAAGTGCCGTCTCCATTGTTTTCGTTTTCGAACTTCAGTATGGGAATGTTTGCGCCGGAGCCGCTTCCGCTGCCGCCTCCGCCGAAGCCGCTGCCTCCTCCGAAGCCGCTGCCGCTACCGCCCCCGAAGCCGCCGCTGCC
>CAJQZN010042948.1:45901-58617 GCA_907164685.1 Colias eurytheme
CCTCCACCAGAGCCTCCGCCGAAGGGCCCGCCACCGCTACCAGACCCCGGTCCGCCCGACCCGCCGGCGCCGCCAGCTCCACCGCCTCCGAAGCCCGGCCGCGGTGGTAGATATTGAGGTTCAAGCCGACCACATGATGCTAATCCTATTATTAATGACAGGAGCAATGCCTGAAACAAATGATTTTGTAAATATTTTACTACAATGGAACAATGGAATGCTTGCAATATATTTTATAATAAACTTCAGCTTTCTTTCTTTAATTTTATTTCAAAATCATCGTATTTTGACGGTTAATTTTCAAAACAAAAGAAAACGTTCAACAAATAAGATAAATGGAAAACAATAATCGCAGTAGAGTCTATAAATACTGGAAAATTGTGTCCATTTATTATTGTATTTCCAATCGAGCACAACACATTGTGTATTACTGAAAAACTAACGAGGATGTTTCATTAATTTACCAAGTATTTATAAAGATCAAAGGTTAAAGTGAAAGAGGAAATAGTTCAAGAATCTAGACGCTTCTAAGCTAGAGCAACAGTAAATAATAATTAATAAGTTCAGTGTACGTGATCTTTATGATGACACCGCTTTAAATATCGTGAGAAGCTATATTCTATGCAAGTAATAAAGTCACATCTATTCATGGATCACATAAACCAAGTTTTGCATTCTTTAAGTCGTGATATGCCATAATTAAGTTTTATTTAGATTAGACTCTCTAATTCGATAAACGTATCGTTTTTTTTCTGAAAGAAATTAACTAAAAGTTTGAAAACTATGCATAATTTGAAAATAAGACAAAATTTATTTCAATGAAGTTGTCTACCATACAAAATTTATTTTTAAACGAATAAAAAATATTTTAAAATCTTATTAAGAAATGTAGAGCATTTTTAGCCTTACCGTATTTGATTGAAGTTTCGAAAGCACAAGCAGACACTAATTAAAAGTTTAATGAGAAACCCTCGTTTGTTTATTTAGGTGAAAACATGCAAGTTTTCTCGAATAAAAGCTTTTAAAAAGTTGAAAATTCATTAGAAATAAGAAAGCATGTCTATTTGTTTATGAAGCGCATACGTACCGTTAAAGTATACATATTATCCTATGATATTGTACAAAGCAGGCGCTCTTCGTTCAGCCGTTTGCAGAATACACTAAGGTAGGATGTGTCCCGTTTTATATGGCTCGGTTTTGCCCTTTCGCGGTTGCCTCACCTTGTGCGTGCAGCTATCGTGGTGAATCCGTGCTTTGGACTCCGCCTTAGGACTATCTAGACGTGGATTCCGTTTAGAGCTCGTGGAACATCCGTCCGTCTTTAAATCAAACCTTTTATCGGCATTATATAATTGCGGTTAAATAATTTATGGGGAATATGGATCTGGTTTACGGATTAATATCAGGAAACTTTGAATGTTTTAACTATATTTTAAACAAAATATTGGCGATAGGAATAAATTTTTATTAGTTATCCTATTTTAGTGGAATTAATGCAGGCGGAGTCACATTATAATGTTGTTACAGATAGAAATTATGATGCCGATGGGAAAAAGCTCTCAAGCAATTACGTTGTGTTTATACTGCTGAATATACCGATGAGATCGTCTAAAATCTAAATAAACTGATTAATAGGCAAAATAATGAATACTGATAATGCATAAATAAGCATTTGGCATTTCATATTTTCATGAAATTGTGTTGCTATGACGCTTTAAGATTTCTGTTAATTAATTTGTGTAAAATTGATTCAATGAAGAATAAAATTACACAAATAGGTATACTATTTTTTCTGTATTTTTTAAAGGACATCAAAATCATCTTACATTTTATTCAGTATATAACATCAAATATGCAAGTTTGACTTGGTTTATGTAATTCAGAATCATCTTAACTTTCGCTATGTGCTCATCTACCCAACTAAGGTAGCATCGGAAGTAATCTACATACTCGTATTTTAACTATCATTTATTATTCCTATGATAACATTTTGTTATATCCTGAAAAGTTCTCAAGATTAATTTTTAATTGTTGTTTGGTTAAATAAAACCTGAAATTTATTTTCTCCTCGATGGTTTCTCGCCTCATTCTTTATATGTAGCAATCTGTGGAACAAACAAAAGTTATTATAACTATAATTGTTATTTGTAAGAACCGTTTACCAGAACATTGTTAACAAACCTTGCAACTTCATAATACACATTTCAGAGTTTCTTAGTTGAAACTTTACTGCCGTTTAAGAATGCGTGTGAAATAACATACAAGAACTTGGTATAATCTATGACGAGGTAGCCTATCGGTAATGTATGTAATTATGTAATAGTAATAATAAACTTGAACTGTATGTAACACTATTATGTATGCATGTCATAGTGTGTGAAATGGGTACCAACATAATTAGTGTTGTGAACTCTAGAAATAATATTTAGAAATTAAGCATTTTATTAAGCTAAAATTAGTTTTTTTTTTATATTTTTTTCTATGCATATAACGTAACGTCGTCAATAATAAACATGGAAATTAACACATCTCTTCTGCTCTTTTACGGTATAATTGGGTCTAGAATGTTAAGGACATAAAAGTTATAAATATTTTTGGTGTGCTTAACTTTTAAGACATTGTACCTAATGATCGTCTATTGAATTAAAGATGTGTTGTTTTGGAAATAATATAAACTTAGTAGGTAGACCTTTTACAATGTCTTGTATGATGATAAGAAATTTACATATTTTATTCATAACAGTAAACAAACAATCTAAGCAAACGGAACTTTAACAATAAAGTCGACACAGGTACAACAAAAGTTTACACCTCCTTTGAACTTTACGTGAAATGCTAATAAAGACCACCTTCTTCCAACTTCTCTTAATGGCCCTGTTGTGTATTTCATAAACTCATTATAAAAGTGATCTTAATTTAAGTACGGATTGACATTATGGGTTATTTAAGCGTTATACAGGATCCAACGCGGCTATGTATAAGTTATTATAGTAAATTAAGTTTCGAATTGACCCTATTTTGTCTAGTGCTGATGTAAACTAAAACAAGACTCAGCTGTCTATTTAATAACTATTATGTATGTATGATGAAAAAAGATAATATTATATTAAATAGGATGTTCTTAAAACAATAAAACATATTTCAGTATTGTATGTATTATAAACTCAACAGTTGCAGTAAATTACAATGCAAGAGGTATGAAGACATTCAAATCTATTATGTGCAATCATTCAACCGTTTAGCTCCCGCAAGGTATTCATTTCCATCTCACCTTTCATGAACGTTGTTAAAGGTGTCTTACAGATCATTCATCAATCAAATTGAGCCTTTTCTTAACGATAATCTTGTTTGATCGTAATTGTATGTAAACGGTGTCGGGTATTCATTAATCACTTTCAATTATTACAAGAACATAATAGAATAACTGGATGTTTTATGTTGAAGCCAATAGGTTTAATGTTAATTATTGTTATCATAATATTTACTTTTATAAGAAGTTTGAACTAAAGTTTTTTATTATGTGCTTAATTATAAACACTAATTTATTAGACGTGTTTGTGAGATTGTAGTAAAGACTTAATTGATTAGTAATTGTATGTAATACCGAAGGAATCATTTAAATGCTTATGGTAATAAATATGCTAATAATTTAAGTTAAAATTCGTGTAAATTATTTATCCAACTCTAAACTATAAATGTCTTTTTGATTACAATTAATCATTATTGAGCTTTTTATATCTGTCTATCAATTGAGATAATGATCTTTGTTCCCACTGTTTATTCATAAATGTGTCTCCATACATTATCGTAATCTGTCGTATTACAGTGCGAATTAAATTCCATTAATGCTTGTATGTAACTTGTTGACAGAGCTTTACATAGTGAATGATTAACTGTTAACAGTATTCTCCGCAAGAACATCAATTGAAAACACGCGTGTGTTTCAGCGCCGTATTACACGTAAAGGCAAAGGCATTATTGGATTACTGCTCGGGGCCTAGCGTGTATTAAATGTTGTTTTAGGAGAACAAATAAAATAAATAAGTTATAATTTAATACGGATATAAAGATTCTGAAAAAAAATAGTGGTATTTTAATATGGTAAATTGATATAAGTTTGAAGTTTTTCCTTGCAGCTTGCTAGTAATTATAGAATCTAAGCTTTTGTGGAAGCCGCCTAGAGACCGAAAAAACTAGCCTCTTAATCACCGAGTAACCAACTCAATCTTTCGACATTAGACAGAGATCTTAGACTCAAATAGAGCAACGAGTCTCAATGAGGCATCTCAATCTTTCGCCATTAGACCAACGCAACGTCCAAGACTCAAACAGAGGGTGTAAGGCATTGCTTCAGCTGTGTGAATCTGGACCTGTTTCCTCAGAAGCTATCTGATGCGACCAAATGTCACATAGTTGGATCGCGTCCGTGAACGCGAACGACCTCTTCATTATTATTGAAACGGTCTCATTCTCGTATCACCATTCACTGAACAACCAAATTTGCGAAGGATAATTATTATCACCTTATTATCTTTTACTGCTTACGAACAAATAAAAGCAGCTCTTTATTAAATGTTTGTTTATTTTTTCATTTATCCCAATGTCAAACGAATTAATTTTATTGGAGGAAGTACCTACATAGATATAATTATTAATTCAAAATATTTGTTATAATATTAAATTAAGCACATGCTTATTTAAATATTTCTCTTTCAAAAATATAATCGTATGTACCTAATATGTTTTATTTGAACGATAAATATTTTGTTCTATCGGTTATCTCCTTGTTAACTCTATTGTAGGTATAATATTCGCTTTTAATTTCTTAAATGGCATTCAAGCAACAAATTGGCTTTGGTGTTGATATAAATAGTCTGTAGTTAATTTTAATTGATTATTATCAATATATAACAAATTTTCTCTTAATTGGACAGATCATTTACAATACCGGGATTCAAATTCCATTTCACCATCACTGAGAGTAGACACGCCCTCTTACAAATATAAATATCGGCCTCGAACCCGTCGGTATTCTGTCATGATCCTAATATTTCACGAATAACACGATCACGAGTAATGCTATCACAATAGAGCTCTGAAAACACTCGGAGCTCGAACATCAACTTACAATCCGTTTAGAAATCCTGCGGAGAAAATGTATCAATATTATTTTTATACCAGTGTTTGTTTTATGTAAATTGCAATCACAGCCAAGCAATAAACCAATTAGTTTCAATAATACGTTTGTTGCCTTATTATTTTGCAGTAATTTACACGTCAAAATGTAATTTTTTGTGTAGTTGTTACATTTTTTCTGCTTTCTATTGTATCAGATATTAGTTCTTTATTTTTTTTAAGTTATTATTGTCATTTTACTCATTAGATAAAGGGCTTTCGATATCAGTATAAAGTTTTTTGATATCTACAATAGTTACGGAATAATCGCCTGTGCACACTTAACGATTACACCCTGTATTTGCACATTCGTGAATACTGAATGTTATTCTCTTGTATGTAAAATATGTCTTATTATTTCCTAATAAGATTATTTATAACCAAAAATGCCAAAGATATCCTAGCATATTCTTGTCGCGATTGGTATTGTATTTAAAATTAATTCGACGTTAGCAGACATAGTAAATTGGTTTGTATTTGGAAAACGAATCAATCATTGTTATGTAAAAGGTTCAGCGATATTTTATTCGTTCTCTGCCCTTTGGCCTTAACTAAGTTTTGTTTCTGGAAAATTTTCTATTCTTCACGTTCCGATTTGCATGACGTCCCGAGAGAACCTCCTCGATCTGATTGAACCGTTCAAAATACTAGATATTTTGTTGTAAAGATGAATAAAACGGAGTACGAAAAAGGAAATATTGAATTAGGGTGAAATGCGATATTTTAGTAAGACTTCGATTACGAAAAATGATTCGTTACCCTTTTTGCATGTAGGTAAATAAATTATTTTTTGATGATACGTGGTTAAGATGTTAATTTTTAAATTAGTCGTTGAAATTCAAACAGAAAACATAAGGACGTACATCACACATAGATCTATAATTTAAATCTTATATGATAATGGATGGAATCTTGATGGAATGATTAAATACAAATATTGCAATATCCGTTAAAGTTAAAGAAAAGGAGATTGCATTAAAAATCAGAACCTTTAATAACGGCGATTCAAAGATGAGCACATAGGCAGTTATTATTTGTGTCAAAGTAAAGTTTTGCAACCTAAACCATCTGGGTTAGGTTTTTTGCTGTATTAGCTATGGAAAGCACAAAGCTATTACAACTTAAGTAATGTTATACATGCTATTAATGAAATCGTGAGAATAAGTGTCATTACTGTCAGAGTTTAGATAGTATGTACTTTTAAATGATAAATTATATTTAAGTATAAAGCAGGATAAATAACGCTAGACTATTATTTACCCCGGATGTGTGGCACTAAGATGATTACTATTAAGTATAACAGTTAATATTGTGCTGTTATGGTCAGATTCAAGATACCTATCTTTTTATTTTGTTTTCATGTTCTTAAATATAGGTAAAGGTAGATATTATATCTATCAATGTTAATTGTTATGATCTGTTCCAAACTGTAATTATAAATGATGAAAGAAATAACTTGTTGTATTTCGCAGACCATATTTCCCTGTAAACGCGAAAAATATTTTTTTCAAGTCAAATTTCATTATGTTTAGTGGTCGTCTATCTAGGCACGTAAATTACAGTCGCCGGGAAAATGAGAAATTAAAAATGTAATATCTGTACAAGTGTTTTTGTCGCGAGTCGTGGTGTTATAAGAGACTGTGCTGTAGATTTTATTTTAAATTGAAACATACCTTCCCTCTTTTGGCTCAATTACACGTTTAGTACATGTGGTATTTAAAAGTAAAAATTAAACTATGTTTTTTGTTAAACTAACCACAATAATTATATAATATTTATCGGTTATTGCGCTCTTGTTTAAATTAATGTAGAGACAGAGTGGCAGGCAACTTAAATCAATTAATATTTGAATCTTGGGCTCAGTTTATTGAAAACAACATAAGAAAATTGGAATCTTCCATTCGAATTATCCAAAGAATAATTACTTGATATAAAGTGATTTAAAGTTTCAAATAAAATTGAAGATACATTAAATAAACAATACAACAACAATGTCTTTTAAATCCCTTAATAGGTAGGTATATCTATGGACTATGGTATAGAATATAGATCATGTACTAAACCATAACATATAGGGAAAAAAGAAATCTGGTATATGGATGCACTATACTGAAGATCTTCTGTGTAGGCATGGACGTATAAAAAAAGACGGACGCCGTTTTACGAACAAACAACGTGAAGCCACCGTAGTAAGCTAGCGATCGTGTAAAGACAATGAACACGCACACACTCTCACCATAGTAAGCTAGTCGGCCGCCATTACGTCGTGAACTACCGACTGATTAACTGCGTCACCGTTTCACAAAAAATATTTAAAATGCCGTCTTGCGTGGTTAAATGGTGTCGCAACAGTACAATTTTAAATAACAAAACACAAGGGATTACATTCCACAGGGAAGAAAGTTATTTCTTTTATGTTTTAATGACAAAATTATTACGGCAAAATTTATAGAAAAAAATACAGCCGCCATTGTCATCAACACAGCTGTTGCCATGGCAACATGGCACACACACATGGATGTGTCGCCGCCATTATTAAGCTTCACTCCATGTTTAAGCGATATACCGTCCGTCTTTTTTTATACGTCCATGTGTGTAGGTATATCCTGTGGACAAAATTTAACTCATTATTACTCCACAAGCATCACTGACGTTATATTTCATATTACCTATTAGGTATCCATGAAGGTTCGGTAGCTTTGTTTCCTGAGATCCTTGATGAAATACTTTGCCATCTAACGCCTACTTCAGATGTTACAATTCTTCAAGTATTTACTTATTTCTGTGTATAATAGTATAAGGCAAACAAGTGCTTTCTATATTATATTTATATGCTGAATATTTTATAAAGAAACGTATAAAATGAACAAACCGCAGATATGCCTTGAACTTTAAATAGTCACGGAGCGATGTGCACTTCGACGAGCAGCCAATTACAATTCCTTTAATCCTTCGATTTACTTTTAAACAGCTTCAAATTTGCTTTTACGTGTGCGTATTTGTGTTTTCAATAGTCGTAGAATAAATAAATATTTATTTACAGTTTACACTATCATATATGACTCTATCTTTTAATAGGTACTTACTTCTTAGTTCTTACATACGCATACTTATTAATCGATCCAATTTAAGATCTACCTTTGTTATAATAATATGAATTATATTATATAAAATATTGGTAGAGTTTTTAACAATCGGTGAAGAACTTTGAAGAAGGTGTTTTGCTTAGCTTGGAGAGAAAAAGCTTTCGGTATTGTGTATTGTGTCCGACTTTTATCCGCCGGTAAACTTTATATGAACTTTGAATATGAAAACAGATTTTTTTATATAGGCACAGTAATATCTATGCAGTTCCCATGCCTCCTTAGGAAATAGGACTTCGTGTCTTTTTATTTTGTAAAGTTTGAGCTTATAAATGTGACCGCTCAATTAACCAAGAAATGAGGTCAATATAGCTTGAGCTATAAATATATAAACATAACATAAACACTCGATAATCTATTGAATGTCAAGTAAGACACTTTTTGTCAATGAAGAAATTTGTTATTTAAATTACCTCGTAATTTGCTAAACCTAATTGAAAAGTACAAAATGTTAATACCAACATGTCTTATAAAATTATTGGAATTAGTAAGTATAGATAGCGTATATTATAAACATGAGGTTGATTTAAACTGTTTGGTGGATTATAGTGATCAGCCTTCAGATCAGATTTATGTAAATAGTAAATACTAACTAAAACTACAAATGTATTCAATTTCAGATACTCACAATAGCCTGTTTAACATTACATCACTACAGTTACGATTTAACAGACATTCCGACGTTAATGCTATGTTCTGGAACGTATGTGGGCTACATTGTGGTGCTCTCTGGAGAAATTGTTGGTACGTACAAATATCCACGTGCCGACTGTAACGATAGAGTAATCAGTAGGGTATAGAATATATTTTATGTTATCTGGTGTACCTTTTACGTATTTAGTGCTGAAGCATATAATCGTAGAAAACAATTTAGAAAATAGTAAAGTCGCATTTATACAAAGACTGTTACCAAAAGACACATAAAGGAAAGGGTGAAATCATTTTAGGTGTTTAAAATCTTGCTCTATTAGAGCGTATACGCACTATGCGGGTAACCGCATTGCGGGTAGCCGTCCGGCTGACCGCAAGCACAATTATGAACGTAATATTCATTTCTATGCGCACTGCGATGCGGCTACCGCAGACCGCACAGTGCGCATAGAAATGAATATTACGTACATAATTGTGCTTGCGGTCAGCCGGACGGCTACCCGCAATGCGGCTACCCGCATAGTGCGTCTACGCTCTTAGATAATTGACATCTTAACATTTTTCCAGGGGAAATGCTATTCGCGCCCCTGGACTTAGTACAAGATATGTACTTTGGTATTGTCGGCGTGGGCTTGTTCGCGATCAGCGGGGGCTTCGTGCTGTCAGCCAGGACGAAAAGCACACCATATTCGAGGACTGGGGACCATAATGCGGCTCTATTGGCTGGCTCTCTGGCAATACTCAATGCTTTTATATTGCTCTTCGATTTAAGTCTGGCTTACTTGGATTCGGAGCAGTATGACGATGAGGCGAGCGTGTAGCGTGATTTGGTAGGTTGAATTACTGAATTAATTTTGTATAAATGCGACTTAGGTTAATTAAATCAGTTATAATGGATGCATTCAATTTATATGTATATCCAACTTCCATAAAAGACCAGTCGTTAAGCATAAATTTAAAAATTTATGAAGTGAATTGAAAAATGAAAATCCTTAGGTATCGGTACATTTACATTTATTTTTCTTTTCATTGTTCCATACTTTGAAAGTTTGAACTTTGAAGAAAATAAAGCTCTGCTGCATGCAACAAGATCAACAGATTAATGATATTACGTTTTTTTTCTCTTCCACAAGGTGAAGCAGTATCAGCAGCGGCGGATGCCTACATAGACGCTTGGTGGTCAGCTATCGGGGGTGTTTTATACGGCGCGTGTGGTGCTCTCACATTACATGGGTGGCGTGAAGTTCCAGGGTGTACTCGCAAGAATCACGCTCAAGCATCCGCTGTATGTGCATTGGCCACCGCTGCACTTTTAACAGTAGATGCCCTCCTTGCACTCTGCTCAGCGCATAAAGATGACGCCAGTACGCGCTCTAAATATACGAAACGTGGGAGCCCGTAAATTGTTTTAAGTGAATGTTATAAATTATATTGTTGGTCATTTATTTTGTTTAATTTTAACACTATTAATAAAATATAAAACATAATATTGCTCACAATTTATATAAGTTAGTGGGAGTCGAGTCATCCAGCATCCTCACGAATTGGGTCAGGCTCGTATCAAAGAGATTCCCACGCAATCACAAAAGAGCGGCTTTCGCTGGTAGAATATTCAAGTATTTCAATAGTTTACCTTTACCATATTGCTATCTTGACGTAGTCCATAAAATACCAATTACCAAGCACGAAGAAATTTATTGGCAATATAACCGTTAGTATTTGGATTCTCTTCTTTAATTGATTCAAATTTGAATTCCCACTGAGGAATTGGGAAAGATTTAGAATATTTACCCTATGTTTTTACCATCGTTTGCTGACTGCTTGTATTACATGCGTTCTCTGTGCTGAGGAAATTCAATTTCAAAATCATCAATCTAGGAAAAATAGCTTATTGTATTTTTGTTTTACTACTGACACCTACCAAAAACTTATGAAACTAAAATTAACCGAGGAATTTGAATAATTGTAAACCACACAGTGAAGGTGCTTACAAGCTACTTTTATAGATGGCGCTGAAATAAATTTTTAACTTTGCTCAGAAATCGGCGATAAAATATTTATAGATTGATTTGATTGAAACTTGAAAAAAAAACACAATGGTATTCTCATGTTCAACATTTTCCTATGATCAGTATTGTATTATGAGAAAGCTTTCCATTTTTTAAACGTCTTTCAAATCTTTAAAATTATTGATACAAAAACCTGTTTGTATATTATACGAGCGGTCCGCCCCGGCTTCGCCCGTGGTACATATTTACGTTTTCTCTACATAAGAACCATCCTCGTACTTCAAGGAATATAATAAAAAAAGAATTATCGAAATCGGTTCAGCCGTTCTCAAGTTATGCTTACCAACACATTTTGGGATTCATTTTTATATTATAGACTAGCGGTCCGCCCTTGCTTCGCCCGTGGTACATGTTTACGTTTTCTCTACATAAGAACCATCCTCGTACTTCAAGGAATACAATAAAAAAAGAATAATATCGAAATCGTTCTCGAGTTATGCGCTTACCAACACATTTTGCGATTCATTTTTATATTTATAAGATTATACGAGTCGTAATGCAAAGAGCCGATTATTATACACATTTTTCAACCACATACAGATATCATGCAACGCTGGTCTTAATTATAGCGCCTACAATAATGCTAAGTGGTGTTAATTAGTAGACACATCTTATTTACCAGCTATTGTTCAAGTATATTTGATACGACCGCGAAGGACAAACTACCTACCTAGTTAGCGTAACAATGTAACCTCTTTAGATTTATTTAATTAATAACAATAACGAAACGTTTTAATTAATTTTAAAAATATAAGTTACCACGATAAGGGGAACTGTCAATAACAATTCTAAACAAACAATACTTTTATAATTTATTTTATGAATGTTAAAAATTAAAAATTACTTTGTTAATTTTTTATTTTCTATATAGGTACCTACCTACCTAATAGATGTCATGTAACATGTTTGCAAAATGTTTTCTTTTGATAACCTTTAAAGTTTAAATATATAATTTAAACTTCTTTTGGCTATTTCATTTAAACACTGATTTTCTATATAATATTATGAATCCAAACAGATCGTATAAAAATACGAGAGCTGCTAAAACTGCGTTATATTGTGTATCTGGTGATGTCATAGCCGAAGATAGGGGTGCCTGCATAAGAACTCCATACGCTTAGTACAGTCACGAGCAATAATATATGCCTAGGGGGCGATGTGCAAAAATATCTGTCACTAGAACAAATTCAATAATATCTGTCTGCCCGTATACAGCAAAAATATCTGACATTAGTAGGCAGCATTATAAAGTGGCATCAAAATTATATGACGAAAATGTAGAGCAAATAATTGTGACAACCTCTCGAAGCATAAATATGTGACGTCACCTAGGAGGCAATAATATCTGACACACTTTTATATTTCTGTATTGTAAAATATAATTGATTCCTCACAAAAAGCATAAATATGTGACACTAGCTTTCCGCCCGCGGCTTCGCCTGCGTTTTCACAGAAATACCGCATAGTTCCCGTTCACGGCATAAATATGTGACATCAACTAGGTGGCAATAATATCTGACACAATTTCATATTTCTGTATTTTGCATCGATTCCTCACAAAAAGCATAAATATGTGACCTCAACTAGGAAGCAATTATATCTGACACAATTTCATATTTCTGTATTTTTCATCGATTCCTCACACAAAGCATAAATATGTGACACCAACTAGGTGGCA
>CAJQZN010042950.1:0-10261 GCA_907164685.1 Colias eurytheme
CTGAGTTACTCCCTAGTCGCGCCTAAAGAAGTTTTACTTCAAAAAAATTATTCACCTGAGACAGTTTTATCGATTTGTAATTTATTGAATATTTATTTATGAACTAGGTAACAACTTAGTTGATTAAAACTTTCAGACAATGAAAATAATAAAGAAACACCCAAACGAATATCTATAAAATTGATTTCCTTCCCTTTCAAACAAGTTTATCGTACTTTATTTATATTTCATTACAAAGACCGGATCCAATCATTGAAATTGCGTTTGCATAGCAACTCCGTGAATGGACCTATGCCTAATCCATCAGCTAACCCCTTTTAAACGTTCCAACACGCAATTCTGACACCTTACACTATTAAAACATTGTCAATAATTGCGTAGAAGGTGAAAATTTACATATCCGTTTGCCTAGGTTCAATTTCAGCAAATAAAACCGACTTAAAATTGAAATGGGTGGAAAAGCAATATCGAGATATACGTCCGGGGGGCTTTTATGCGCCCGCCGACTGCCGAGCCAGGCATAAAGTTGCCATTTTAGTGCCTTACAGGTAATTAGGTTCTATGTGTTGGTACTTCATGTTAGTGCTGTGTTACAAATGTATGAACAAAAGGTTTATTCACTTTGAAATGTTACTGTTTCAAACGGTTTTCTTGCAATGTCTGAATGGGTAGAAGTAATACGTATGTTTTCAGAAATCGAGCAACAAATCTTGCAATTTTTTTGAACCATATGCATCAGTTTTTAATGAAACAACTTTTGGAATATAGAATTTTTGTTATAGAACAATTTGGTATGTATGAATACTTTGTTTTAATCGCATCAGTATACCTAGTCGCAAATTTGGTTGTCGTAGCAAAAAAGAAAGACGGATAAAGAAATAAACAAACACACTTTTGCAATAATAATTAGTAAAGATTTGATATCTTTGAAGCGTTAGCTAATAAATTATATTAAAAATTCTGTATCAATAATTATAGGCACTGAAAGCTTCAACAAAGGCTCCTTGTTCAACGTTGGGTTTCTGGAATCCCAACGTTTCGGAACATGGCGGTGCTATGTGTTCCACGATGTAGATCTGCTACCGCTTGACGAGAGGATATTTTACTCCTGTCCACGGAAACCCACGCATATGTCATCAGCTGTGGAAACCTTTAAATATGAGTTAGTTTAGTGTTTTTCGTTGTTCCTATTTTAAGTCAGAATTACAGGTATACCTACACCTACCATAGGCACCATCTTTCCACACCTAAAGCAACTGTAATTTAATAACCACAATTTAATTATCTACATGTAGGTACGTATGTTGAGAAAGATCTAATGATTTATTATTATTTCGGAAGGCCTAGGCCTAAGCCTTTCGAAGGCCTGATTACCTACATATTCAACCGTAGTATCTATTTCAAAATTTAATTAACTAACTGAAAGAATTAGACTATTCATATTATCGGGTTATCATTTAACAATAAATATGCTAAAATTTAAATTAAAATAAAAATGAGATATAATGATGTAGAGAAATTAAGTACCTATAGGGCGGAGGCGGTCTATCGCGTGATAGGTAACATTATTATGTACGCAAGCGAAGCCGTGGGCGGAAACGCTAGTAAGTACCTATATAACTTCAATTACAACTCAATTTGTATGTCGATGGATTGAATCGAATGTTCATCATGTAACGAAAAAAAAGCGTAGGTAGCGTACCAATCATTTGGTATTAATGAAACCTTAGGAATTTTTGTGACTAATGAATTATGAGTATCTCGCTTATTATATACAGTTATTTATGAAAATAATTCACGTACTCGGGTACTTTCAATTAAAAATACGTTCTTTAAGGCTTAAGCGCACTTAATTCCTACCATTTTCCAAAGACAAAGCATGAATAACTGGATAAAATAAATGTGAGCAGTTGGTTAGAAACTGCGCTAAAATTACAGGTTGCCATATCCTCAACTCTTTGGTGGTGTTACATCAATGACTTCAGATCAATTTAAAGCTGTAAATGGATATTCCAACCGATATACTGGCTGGGGAGGTGAAGATGATGATATGTTTATAAGGTATTTGTCATCATTCTATATGTATTTGTAAATATGAATGTTCGCTACGCAAAAGGCGTGTCTACATAGAGCGAGCAGCCTCGCGAAGCAGCTTGGTATGTGTGAACCCGCTTAATCACGCATAAATAGTCTGATCTTTACACATATATTATTATTTTTGGCGCAAATTACCTTGATTATACCACTATTATATTTATATTGAGAGTATACACTTATCTGGATTTGCTTTTTAATCGTGCTTTTGCAATAATGATACAGTTTAAAAAAAGACGGGTTGCTCCGGGAGTGCCGGCAGAAGTGAAAACTTGATTATTAACGTTGAGCATGTTTGATATTTTGGAATGGTATTCGTCTTAGGGCGCTTGTGCACTACAAGGAATTTTACTGTCCGGCATTCCGATTTTTTACGGTCCGGTGTGGCATGAAAAAACCGATGAATTGCTTGTGCACCTGTCCGTCTTTACTCGGATCAGTGAGGTACAGTTCAAGGAAGTTTGGCGGTATAATGCTATCATAAATGATTGTTTTTGCATTTTACAAGAAACGAGTAAAAAATATAGAAGGTGAAATATTATATTACTTCGTTATAATAAAAAGTAAAGTTCCGTAAGAGATTTAAAATGCGTGTTTCACTTATTTATTTTAATCGGTGACGAGGAGCTAAATCTATTCCCACTTGAACTTTAACTTACCAACACTTACTTGGATAATAATTATAGGTCAATGCTTGGTCAATGTATATAAAATAACAATACCGACTTCTCAAATCTCATTGCCAGCTAAAAGAAAGTAAAACAAGAGCTTGCTTTCAATTGGCATATGCAATAAAAAGAGTAAAATCCAAGGAAGTGGGCACTCGAAAACAATTATACCTACAGCGACTCGTAAACTCAAAAAACCATCCGGAATAGGGAAAAGTAAAATGTCGGACAGTAAAATTACGTATAGTGCACTGTGCACAAGCTAGTATATAGATTAATTGCGTGCCATACCGGACCGTAAAAAATCGGAATGCCGGACCGTAAAATTCCTTGTAGTGGACAAACGCCCATACGCTTTTTCGATCAGGTCACGTGTCCTGACGCGAGTTTAAGATTTTATACCCATTACAGAAAAAGTGCTCAACGCCGCTAAAGAAGTTTTCACTTCAAAATTTTACTTTAAATAATATGTACCTATGTTACAGAATACAGGCGTCGAAATTTCCAGTTTTAAGATACAATAAAACAATTGGAAAATACGCAGCACTGCCTCACGAGAGGAATAACAAAAATAGAAAAAAGTAATCTTTATATTTTTATTACCTACACTTACGCTTCCTTGCCATTGAGCGATTACCTTTTATTAAAAAAAATTAAAAGCATTAATGTATATCGGTCAATTAGGGAAAGCTGGCATGTTCACAGTACTCACACTTATGCAATTTCACTTACAGTATGTTCAAAAATAAATGCGACTCTAGTTTCATTTTAGACTTGAATTGTAAAATGGGTGCGTTGTAGATATGTATATGCAAATATAATTACTTATGAAAGCTCTCATAATTTACCTGTAAAATTATAATTTAAAAGTAAATCAATTGATGAAGTTAATTATTTATTCTAATAATAATCAATTGGATAAAAGTATTAATAATCATTCAATTATCAAATAATAATTAAATTCCTGACTTTGGTCGAGTAAAGATATCTAAGAAATATTATATTTGTAATAAGTACGTAATACCTACCAATACGCGCTAACAAATATGTGTTACATGTTTATTGTATAATTTTCACATTATTGGTTTTAAACTCAAACTCAAACATTTATACCTACAATTAAACTTCTTCTAGAAGCACTTTTGAATCGTCATAACAGTTTAACAGTTTTAACATTTACCACCAATTCAGAAAGCAGTATCTATAGAGAAGAAGAAGAATCTATTTAATCATAATCGTAATCTTCTACTTCACTGTAACTTTCATCGCTCGAAGAACTCGATGTTTCGTTGTCGGAATTTCTTAATGTTATTATAAATGAGTCAGTGTAATTATCTACTTTTGGTTCTAATTGAATATATTTTTCCTCATGTTCTCGCGTCTTTCTCCAAACGTCACTAAACATATCCAGACTAATAGCATTTGCTTCCTTTCTAAATAATTCTTCCACAGTTTTCAAGTTAAAGTTCACATTTTGTGATGCTACTTTCCCTTTAATTATGCCCCATAGTAACTCTATTGGGTTGAGTTCTGGATGGTATGGTGGAAGGCGCAATACACTATGTCCATGATCTTTGAGGATTGCATCAAGTAGGTAAAAATTGTGTATAGTTTGGCTTATTTTTTTTAATAATGTGATAACTCTGATTATTAATTAGTTATTTGATTTTTGAAAAAAAAAATGCCGATTTTAGTCAAAATTTATATTTCTCTAACAAGATCCTTATCATCCAAATTTCCACCTTGGTGAGAAAAATTGACATTTCTAATGAAAATGAACAAAAAATTAAATGATTTTATTAAATACTGTAAAATAGTCTATAATTCTTCCATTTACTGTATCACAAAATTCTTCATAGATTTTTAGATATTCGTACTACACCAATTACATCACCCTGTATTTATAAACAATTGCAAAAAATGACACATACATAGGCCGGGAGATACTGACACAAAATTTCGAGTCATTTGTAACAGAATGGCGGTTCTACAGAGGTCTTATTACGCAATGACTAAAAGAAAAATGATGGTCAGAACTCAGAACGCTGGTACCGGCGGACTAGTCGCGTGGGCGTTAGTCGAACTCGTCGAATAAATAGCGAAAGTCAAACGATTTACAAATCTTCGCTTTCCGCGCTTTTCGCTACTTTTCCGCGGTATGGCGACCATTTGGAATCGTCCGAAAAGCATGGCATGGCGATTTTAGTAAATGGCGAATGCACGACTTCACGTCGGTATGGTGGACTGTAAGTCACATCGTAACTGTATGGCATGACACTACCGCCTACATCTTTTTTAAGGGCTATCGGTAAATTCTAAAATTTTTGTGTTACAAATCGTTGGACTTTCGCTATTTATCCGACGAGTGTGACTAACGCCCACGCGACTAGTCCGCCGGTACCAGCGTTCTGACCATCATTTTTCTTTTTGTCATTGCGTACTAAGACCCCTCTAGACCGCCATCCTGTTACAAATGACCCGAAATTTTGTGTCAGTATCTCCCGGCCTAGCATGTGCAATGTGTAAATGTGTTGACGTTCCAGCTCTTCTTAATATACCTATACTTTGAGATGAATTCATTTATAGTAGGTATATAATATACCTATTAGCGTAATCGCACATAAGATTTGGACAGCTTTATTAACTTTAATTTCATGTAAATTTAATTTTATTATTTGTTTCAGTCCAAAAAAATTAATGAGCACACGTCGAAAATTTCGGTCAGAAGGTCTCAACTCTATCAAATATGTTTTGGTCAAATTGAAGAAAATGAAATTATTCACGCATATTTTAGTTGATGTTTATCCTGAAAAAGATAATAAACAATCAAACTAAACTTTTATTATTTATTCCATACGAATGTAATTATTTTAAAACAATATCAATGCGAATTGACGACGAAAATATCACAAATACACTTTTTTAATTTCTTCACCTAAATCGATAGCGGTGAATTTGTGAGCCTTGTGCAATATTTTACAGATGTTTGGCTCACTAACAAATTTAGCTACATAGATGTCTTTATTATCTGTATCTACTTCTAACCTAGCCATAACCTCCTTCACTTGTGCTACATAAGGTGTAACTTTTTCCTCTGGCAACAAATTAAAATGCCATGGCAGACAAATTTTCAGAACATTCCAAATTACTTCTTGACTTACTGCATATGCTAAATTAGGATCAGGTTGAGGTTCAATTTTTTCCTCTTCTTGAACCTCTTCTTTTTCTGGCTCTTTCTCTTCAACCTCTTCCGTTTCTTCTTGACAGGGTCTACAAATGTACGTCATTTTTACATCAGTTGCAGACTGTGCCACCTTGCTACCGTTAGTAAGACTTTTTTGAGCTTTCGGTAGACGAGCACTTTGAGAACTTTCAATTTTCTTGGCTTTAGAACCTCCCGCTTTGGCTCCCTTTTTGCCCTTCTTATCTTCAGGAGGCGGCTCAGTATACTCTAGTTCTATCAAAGTCGTACCCTCACATGTATTTATAACATTTGTTAATACTGTATCTAGGAATAGTGCAGAACATTTCAAAGCGCATGCTAAACATTCATCTCGATACTTTTTGTCTCTAATTAACTTACAGATTACTTCTTCACATTCTTGTAAAGAAAAACATATTTTCTTTCCAGTAGACATTGAAAGTGCCATCGCAAAGCCTTCAATTGGATTAATACTTTTACTAAAGGCCAGTAAAAATGCGGAATAATTCATTAAATTCTCTGCGGTCTCAAAAAGTTCAAATAAAAAATGTTTCACTAAATTATTTCGCAATTGCGCACTTTTATCCTCGGGGTCCAATTCTGTTTCAAACCATAACTTCTCCTTAATAAAATCACCTCTGTCAATTAATTCTTTTGATTCTAAATCTTTACAGCGGAATTTTTTACGTACTGTTAATAATTCCTCTGCCTTCGGGAATTTAATATTAAGACAATAAATTAGAAAATCTCTCCAGTCAACATAAGCCGTTTCACCAAATAATAGAAATGTCAATTTAGGCACTTGTTCGGGGTCTATGGAGCGCCAGCTCTCAGGAAACATAGGACCCTCACAATTTTCTTTTCCGAAAATAATAAAGTCTTGTAATATGTATATGAAAGCTCGTTGAAGGGCAATACCTGTTGGTGCTATAATTTTTAGCTGAGATCGTAATCGACTCAATTGTGCAACTCTAAACTGGGTTCCTCCAGTATCAGTAGGGCCATTATCTGTTTCAATTATTTCTTCTGGCATAAATTGTAAAAGATTGGGATCAATTATAAATTTATCATGTTCTAAAATTAGGCTTTCAGGAATTTTTTTACCTGCCTCTACTGCCATTTGCAGGTACTTACAGAGACGATCAACTGATTGTATTTCATTTAAATAATAATTGTTGATATTATTTTGTATGTCCATAAATGCTCTATAAATATTATCATTAAATAATTTCATGTCCTTAAAACATTTATATTGCAAAGCTAAAATGCGCAAATTTGCTCGAAACATTTCACCATTAATGGCCATTGTCCATTCTTCAATGCATTTTAAGCCGTTTTGTTTAAAAATTTCTTCTTCATTTATGGACTCAATTGACGTGTTTTCTTCTTTTTTCTTTGCCACTGGTACAATTTTTGCTATCTCACTATATTCTCGACTAATTATAGATCTATAAGAATCGTTTGTATCTTTAATGACTTTCAAAGCAAATTTAACATTATTTTCTATTATCATATTGAATGGATTATTGCTATAATCAATTTCAATGTTTTTTAACTGTAAATCTTGAAATGCATTTTTAAGTTGGCGAAACATCTTATCTTCCCCTCCCTTCTTACTCCCTGATGTTTCATCAGACTCTCTGTATATCTTAATTAGATCTTTAGAAGAAAGGCGATCATTTGGAGGCAAACGCTTGAGCATAGCAAAATAAAAATCGTGAAATGCTTGAAAAGTAAGTATGCACCTGAAAGAAAAAATACATAATAATCACTCTCCGTGATAAATCTTACTCGAATAACGCCTAAATTTATTAATATTAAAAACAGAAAATAGTAAATTGTTATTGTACCTATTTAATTCGGTTTGCATACAAGATATGTATGTATTCACCATTGTCGTCAACTCTTCCAAAGTCCAATTTTCGCAAATAAGAGCTTGTCTTTGTTTCTCAGCAAAAACTTTTCTCTCGTCACATATTTGATATAACTTAATCTGGAGTTCCTTCACTCGACAGTGCCATTCGTTTTTTGTTAAATTAACATCTCGCCAATCATTTTCAAACTCATTGTATTGTTTCTGAAAACTGCTAACTAAATCTTGTTTACGAGAAGGTAGTGTTATTATTTGTTCCATTTTATCTTTAATAAATCTCGTGTAAGGTACTACACAATTCATTTGTAAGCGTATAGCTAAGAACAATTGCTGCATATCGTGTATGTAAGTTTTTTCAACTTCTTCCCAACAAGTCGCTAATGCAATACCAATTAATTCAGAAATAGGTATTTCTCCATAATCCCAGTCTTCTTCTCCCGCTGCTATGTTTATTTCCTCTACGCTCACATTTGATTTTGAAATAGAGCTCTCACTAGCTTCATGAATATTTTCAATAGAAATTGTTTTATCATCCTTCAATTCTTCTTTAGAATCAGGAGCTTTAACAACTGCTAATTCGCTAGCCAATGACATTTTGCTAATTTTAGACCCATGCCGCATTTTTTCTTTTGATTTACCGTTCATAATTTCAGATTTTACTATTTTTGACTTGGTTCGTTTATCTTCAGAGGAGGGGAAATCTAACTGACTCATTACATTTTCTCCGAACAAATTATCAGTCGACTTTAACGGCAATGAATAATCTCCAATTATATATTTACATATTAGTGCAAGTTGTTCTTTTTCTATGACTTCATAATACATACTGTAATTTATACCAAGTGCTGCATAAAATCGATCAATAAATTCAGAATTTTCTTCGGTTAAGTCCCAAATCACAACTTCTTGAAGAATATCTTCAGTTTCCTTTAACCTCAAGTAACAGGTAAAATAGCTTTCAAATGGTTTATCCATCCTTATCTTATGTGGGTCATTAACGAGCTTAGAAACTCGAATTTCTTTGTAAGGATCTTTCTCTTCTTTCCTATGTTTCCTTATACTTTCTTCAAGATATATATCATCACTATCATCTAATTCAGCTTCATCTGGAGGAGCTTTGCCAGAGAATGTTTCTTCGAGTATCTGCGCCTCTCGGTATGTATTTGGATAATTAATGATGACAATTCCATTAATATCGTCTTGATCTTTTACATATTCCACAATCATAGCTGCCAATAAGTACTCAGTTAAGAAATCTCCACTACATAGAGCTTTATACGCATAGTGGCCCAAATCAGCAGCAGCTGATAATGTTATTTCTTCCTCTGGAATGGTTTTAGGAGTTTGTGTTTGTTTAACATTAGCAAGAACGGGTCCTGATATCAAGGAAAGATTTGCTTCACTACTTTTACTTACTATTTCGTCTTCTGCTTTCATCAATTTAATAATATCTTTACTTTCCTCCTCCAGCGCCACAGCCATGAATTTATCGAAAGACAAATCTATATCAGTGCAACCAATCATTTCTGTTTTAAATTTTCTGAGGCAAAAATTAATCGCAGCTTCAAGTCGAACAACATGTATTTTTCTAGCATTAAGAAGAGTTTGCATATGAATAGTAATAGATCTATCTGGCAATCCACGAATTATTGCCTTAGAGCTAAAATCGGGAAGATTAGCAGGAGGCCTTTGAGGTGGATAAGGATATTTAATTTCAAGTAATGTGTAAACCAAATGACCAAGTATTCGATTTCCTAAATATTCATATTTTCTTTCTTCTGATTCTGGTTCAAAATTTGGTATAAGGAGTTCCAGAGTCCAAGGATATAAATAATTATGATATTCAATAAATTCACTTTCATTCAATGCTTCTTGACGATCCAATTCAAGTCTTATTACTTCTTCCTCTTCAGGTATTACTTCTTCTTCGACAGCAGTGTCCCTTAACATATCTTCCAAGGGATCAAAAATGTCAAAGATAGGTTGTTGCTTGTAATACAATGTTTTCCATTCATGTATAAAATGTTCTGGTATATCGTTTTCAAGTAAACGTTTAAAATAAGCATATTTTGTAGCATAATCTATGATTGAAAGAACAGTATCATAGCAAATTTCACGGTAGTGTTGACGTTTTCTTTTCATTTTCTCAGCATATAGCTTTTTATGAAGCATATTTTGTCTTTGCTTTTCAAAATCAATTTCTACCAGACCTAGATTTATTTCTTCTTTCATATTATCTAGAAATTGATTAAATTGCTGAGTTCTTTGCTCAACAAATTCTGATTCACCAGCGATTCTGTTTTTTACTAAGTTACGTGCTTGTTGACGAGTTTCCATAATTTGAGTTCCCATTTGTTTCTCAAATTGAGAAATTTTCATAACCTTCTTGGCAAATTCCGTATCTAGTTTTGATTCTTCTTCAGC
>CAJQZN010042951.1:0-20895 GCA_907164685.1 Colias eurytheme
AGCTAGTTTTACGATAAAAGGATATAAATTACGTCAATTTTATTTAAGCCAGAACTATGAGTATCCTCTCAAATTAAATTTTGATAACCTAATGATATTTACACAAAACGTATGTTAAATCTAACCGAAAACTTTTACTGTCGACCCGTATAATCCGTCGTATGATTGATTTGGACATAATCCCATTGGACCCTCGCTGTTATCACTTACACATTATCCCTAATACTTAAAGTTACGCAAATAATTTAGGAGTGTTCTAAATTTATCCAATAAGTGAGCATTGATTATTTTCACATCCTTCTTTGAAAATCTTGAAAAATCAGGTCGAGTGTTCGCGACCGAGAAAACAAAATATGTACATGTTTTCTCAACGCCATTTCTGATTTCTGCGTAGTTTTAATCTTGAATATGCCAACTGTTTTTATGATTTCCGATTCTTTGCTATGTAAGTCGTATCACGTAAACACCTATTCATAAGTGGAAAAACCAAAACGACAATGCTGAATTCCACAAAAATATTTTTCTTTTACCAAAATTTAAAACCCTACGAGACAAAGGTTGGTGTAATACCAATTAACTTACAATGCACCTAAAAGTAGTTATTATTTTTAAATTAAATAAAACAATGCAATAACGAAAACTTGAGAAAGCAAAAAAAGATCTAAACTAAATCTCAGCTACAAGCGTGTTAAAAATAAACACAATAAAAGAGGTTGTTTTCAGTAAACGCGATAATATAAAGGAGAAATGCGAAATAAAGCCGGAAAGCGTCGAGAGCCGGCACGTGGACGATGCAGGAGCATTGCATTTAATGGCCGCTGCGAACTGGAGTATTTAAAAGGTCTTGGCGTAATGGGGTTGTTACGTAAAGGGGAAGCAGACGTGTCATAAAAGAAGGAGGGGATTGTAAATAGATATGATGTTAGAACCCAGTACGAATAGATAATGTATTTTCTGAAGGAGTAAATGTGGGGCATCCAGAAGTTTTGAAATGATATTTAATATTGTTATTCAGACAGTTGGATTACAACCGCCAAACGTTTTAAAGTTAAAAAAGCTTAAAATATTTTATTTAAATGACTATTTTAATTATAAATGTATGAAAAATATTTTTGTGGAATGAATTAAAAAAATGTAACCTGCAATATTCTGCAATATTCTGTATCCATCCATCACCATTGTTTTTTGATTTACAGTACATGTGAGTGTGGAACCATTTCATTCAATATATTTATTGGATTACCATAAATCTGGATTATTGAGATTTTTGTTAGTAAAAACAAAAGGCAAAGTATTGGTAAACAGATTTATTCATTATGCAACACTTCACAGCTGAAAATATCCGACTTTTCGAATAAACTTTAACGAGATTAAAGCCGTGACCGAATCAAATTAACGAGGCGCAAATCCTTTCTTTGCATTGCGCGATGTGGCATTTTTTGAGAAAATTCCAAGTTTTAATTAACATCTGCAATCTTCGTGGAACTTTTTCAGGGCGTTTATTAATTACGACGTTAAAGGTAGGAATCTTTCTTCTGAAATTTTTAATAAGCAAAAATTTCCAGTATCTACCATAGATCCTGATCTTTCCTTTTCCCGGCAACCATTTTATTAAAAAGTTCACCATACCCTAAGAGCTATTACGCACTGTCGACCAGTCGCCGGCGACTCAGTCTCTCGGCGACCAAAACAGAGAAACTAGGGGCAGGAAACCAAGCCGAGCGACAGTATTCTAAGTACATTCGTGCTGAATCCGGTCCAAAGAGTCGCTACGACAGTTGCTTGCAGTGCGAACGCTCCCATTTGAAGCCGTGCTTCTATTGGTCGCCGGCGACCGCCAGTCGCCTGTGCGTCGCCACAACGCGGCGAGTCGCCGAGTCGCCGGGACGACTGACGACTCAGTGCGCAAGCCCCTATTTAAACTATAGTAAGTCACAGTCGCCGGCGACTGAGTCGCCGGCGACTGGTCGACAGTGCGTAATAGCTCTTAGATTCGTAGACAACTGACAAGCCAGCTTTTCGTAACGATAAAAAATACAGGGTGTCCCACTATTGGTATACTAAGCGCGAAGGGCCTTGTAGTTTTGCATATACTGATCACGTAAAAAATACTTAAACAACAAAATTACGTCAAAAATTTTTTGCTAAATTTTTCCTGAAAATCCATGTTTTCTTCTCTAGCTTCATGCAGCCGGTATATACCGCTTTTCTAATGTGAGCATTTTGTCTATGAAAACATAATCTTAAACGATAGCTCACGTGCGGGAGGAAAAGTTGGGCGGGTTGCTTGTTAGGAGTCTACACAAAAAGTTTAAAGAATTCATCTATTTGAAAAAAAATGCGTCTGGAATTTTGTAAGTATTTTTTACGTACCCAGCGTATGCAAAACTATAACCTCCATTGAGCTTAGTATACCAACAGTGGGACACCCTGTATAAACTGTCACACAAGTAGAAATCGTAAATACTGTGTTATGACTGGCCACGTCTGCGTTAACAATAAAACCTTAACGCGCAATGAAACCTCCCGTAGGCTCATAAATGGAACTAGTGACTTGTAACAACGCATTTTATGTTGCTTTTCCAACAGAGATGAGAGAGGATGTGTTTTTAAAGGACCAATCCTGTCGCTTTATTTACCTTTATGATCTGTCAGCTCAGCTCTGGTGGAAGCAATACTATTGGTTCTTTATCACATCCTCGCACATCTCTAGTGGAAATGCACCCTTATGCTTGATAGGGCGGAAATAATGGACTTGATAGCGTAAGCAAGGTTAGCGTCACACCCCATCCAAACGCATTAACAAGTCAATAAGATGCAGATGTGTTGCTAGCTTTTATGGACCGTATAATTTAGAGGAAAAGAGAGCAACGATGAATCTAAGTCCTTTATGTCTTGTACATTATGCAAAATGTACACATTTTGTATAAATTTATCTTGGATGTTCAACTGTTTTGAATAGGATTCAGCTGTCTAACAGTCAAAGATACCGGGTTAGCCGGGTTAGGTTAGAAGAAGAAAAAGAGAGCGGCACGTCACATAGGTATTTACAAAAAAAGAGCGTGTGTGCCGAGCACACGTGTCAGAAGTAAAACTTCTTTAACACGATTCAAAGATACCAAAATCGTACCAAAACCTTGCTACATGACGTGACGGTATTGCCATGACACGACTTGAATCGATAGATTCACATCTGACAGATAAACACCCCAACTGAAACGCAATAAGCATTAAGCCCCAGCATTAGCGGATACGAATTACGATGCATATTGACGCATCAGATTTCGAGCCCGCAAACAAAATCCAATAATCGTATTTGCTGCGGCTTTGTCGCGTTCTATGAACTGAAGCTTGCGTATTAAATTATTATACGATGTAGCTATCGATTACTTTGGTTATTAATATTACAACATTCTGTACAGATTTCAGGTAGAAAGATGAGGTTGGAAAACGTAAAGTATATTTTATTTAAATATACTTGAAAAAAAATCGTGACATAATTTTTATGTATTTTAGCTTCTATTTATATCTCCAAAATCAATGTGAAATTAAAGTATCGATTAATTCGTAGATACAATTCATTCAATTATCTACAAAAGGAAAATTATGCTATAAAAAAACACTTATTAATTATTATGTAGATAGTAATTGTAAAAAAAAAAGACGTGTGGCACTCGGGGACTGCCGCGGTAAAGCTATTGCATGCTATGCCTTCAAGCCACACCTCCGCGCCCGTCAGAGTGGGGAGCGTGAGGTTTTTTCGTTACGGAATTTCTGGATTCGGTCCCCGTGCTCAAGGACCGCGATAGAAGCTATGCAATAGCTTAATATTTTTTTTTTAAAGAAAGTGCTGTTTATTCGAAGAAGTCGGTTAAGCAACAAACAGCATAACGACTGAAATCTGAAGAAAAAACGATTTACTGCAAAGCCCCTTTTAACCTTAACTTGAATGGAAAACAAAAGCACCATGCCGTCTGTGGATCCTGCATAAAGGCACTCTCAGCTCAGAATAAACATCGTTAGCCTAACGATACAACACTCAAGTCGAGTACTTCTCTAGAATCTGATATCAATATAGTGGATTGCAAACTGATACCTTTGTTAGGATTTATTCAAAGC
This sequence comes from Colias eurytheme, assembly GCA_907164685.1. Classification (NCBI taxonomy): domain Eukaryota; kingdom Metazoa; phylum Arthropoda; class Insecta; order Lepidoptera; family Pieridae; genus Colias; species Colias eurytheme. The sequence continues at coordinate 4,120 of CAJQZN010042951.1, forward strand.
GACTCATGACTGCATTATATTGAAGGAAAATGGTCCTTAAGAAATAGGATCGTTCAATGAAGTACTTCGTGGAAATGATATTTCCGGAAGAAAAAGTAAAATCCTACTTGAGAGGAGACTTTCAGATAAAAGAGTAGAATTTTATATTGATACAGATAACGAACGTAAAAAGGTAGCGGTTACGGAAACGTATAAAAGATGACCATAGACCACAAACTACAGAACAACATCCTGCAATAAAAGAGACAACGCAGTAACTAACAACACTCTCATATCACTGTCACAGTATATTCTAATGCTTGTGTATTTTCCAGCTTGCAAACAAAACGGAATTTACGTCACGTCGATCCTTCAGACATCAGCTTTATTGAAAGTAACGTGTAATAGAAATGAATTCCTTTGATGTGAGAAATGGATATGTCAATTCGTTAAATAGATCTATAGATATAAATTTTTTACTTTATCCAGGGAAACTACACGTGAATAGAAAATGTATACGGCATAGATGGATAAAAACAGTATGCATATAGCTACTTCTTGCTCCACTTATAAAATAAATGTTTGAGGCTATTGCAGGACAATTATTAAGTATCGAGGTGTTTAGACAAATTGCCATACCAAAATTGAAATATAGCCACGTTAGATAAATAATAAAAAAACACTAACACGTAACACGTGTCGTATCAAAAATCAACAATCAAGAAACAACAATAAACAATCTAGTGAAATCCATAAATCATTCCAATACTGATGAATAAAATAACCGTTTTAACGAAAATCCAACGGCAAATATATAATATTTTCATGAAGATAATAAGTTTGCTACAATAAATAAAAATATAAACGGGATTAACTCCGATGAAGGCGTAGGCGCTCAAAATATTACACAAAGGGCCCAAAATATACTTTATTACGATTTACAGCCCTGCTTCCTCGCAAATTTACTATATGGTGCTAAATTATAAGTGAGGGTAAGTCAAATAAAACCTTATATTTACTGATCTGATTACGACGATAATTTAAGTGTGAGTAAAACTATAATTTATGACACGTAATAAGAGACCAATAGACTTTTCTTAAATAATATGAGCACAACTAGTTTCGGGATCATGAATTTGTTGCGATGGTCCGATGTCTAGCTTTCTTTATTCTATTACCACCCATAAAACGCTAAAAGTCAATAAAAGGTTTTGTTTGATCCCTAATTATTAAATTTCCACATATTGACAATGTCGACCGAGTTGGTAGTCACAATCATGTTATTCACGCTCTATTTGCGAAACCAAAAGGTCAGATCTAATCAACAGATACACACAGAAACAGTTGATTTCAATTTTGTGAGCGAACAATGACGACCGTCACTATTCCACTAATTGGGGACACATAACGATTCCCTCCTGAATATTAGATTGAAGATAAATTTCCCTACAAAGTGGTCGGACAAAGTACCTTTCATAACTGTGAAATACCGTACAATTGCAAAAGTGGAACTCGACCAAGAGATGTTTAAGTCATGAGGGCTCGCTATAAAAGAGGAATAAACGAATTTAAAACACAATGAATTTTTAACCCGCGTTGCGTTTTGAACTTTATATAGCGAGCGTGGTTGAAGGCACACGTTGTTAATTAATAACAGTCTTTTATATCCACAATTTTGAATGGTTCTTCGTAAATTTAATAAATCTGAGACTCAATTCGAATTTCATAAGAATGAAAGTTAAAATTGCATGCTGACTTAGCAGAATTTTTTACGTTTCCTTTTTAATCGGAAAATAACCTTGAAGTTAAAATTAATCAAACAGAGAGGGGAGAAATGGAGAGTAAAGGCAATATCTGGTTTTAAAACAATTTTAAACTGGATTAATAACCTTGAGTAGGTTTAAGCGAAATTGCTGTTCAACCGCTTTAAAAATATATTCAAAGTTGAGAATCATTCAAGCATAGATAACAAACGTAACGTAAAAACTGAGGTAGAAGATATTTTTCCCTGTTAATTCCAGAGAAACCGTTGGAGCGTAATGAGATAGCAATAAGGGAAATTAATATTGTACCTACGCCCTGTTGCCGGGCCGCTAAATAAATATCTGAAAACGAGTCTCGTAATTATTATGCCATCCATCTTGTAGAGGTGTGGTTACACCAGGATCATACACCTACATATGACTGACTTCTCGAGTAATTCCATTTTTAACATCTTTATTTCAACCAGCCTCATGGCAAAGGGGATCACATAATCGTAGACGAAATAGAATCGATAGGCGAAACAAAGGCGGGTATTTATAATCAGCAGACGACACGGGACTATATTCACGCGTGACATGCGCTGTATTACATTACCTGTATGATGAGATGTTATACAGCATTTTAGGTTTTTTATCATTACTTAGTTCAGAAGCAAAGCAATGCCCAAAAAAGACGTCATTCTTCAATTAAGACACATTGTGATTCAGAAATATGATCACCCACTGCTAGACTCTAGTTCAGAACTTTTCCAAGAAATATTAAATAATCAGAAGGTCACAAAATAAATGCCAGGTGGGATCGCACCTTAATACCGCATTAAGAAATGGAATACCGAAGGGGATCGTAATCAGATAGCTCTTAAATATCAACACGAGTAAGCTGAAAGATCTTACGTAAGAATTTATTGTGGTAAATAAGTGTACCCGCATCAAGATTATCGAAATTTATTTCATGAATAAACAAAATATCTCCTATCGTTAGGTAATATTTTTGTTAAGTCTACCTATTGAAAAATATATAGTGATAGGAAATCTATTTCATTTGCCACACAAAATAATAATATTTACTCAATCCAACTCTTAATAAAATTCAGAACTTATTCATGACAAAACAATTCCATAAAAATTTCAGTGTGTTAACCCATCAATCTATGAGCCTCAGATTATAAACAAAGGTTACAATTCACTAAAGCTATTTCGGGTCGTTTACACCCAGCACTATACATTTGTGCGTGCTAGGCTCTTAGGCGCCGTCTACTTACGTAACGTCGCGTATTGATCGGGCTTACCCCACCCCGCCCCGCGCATCCGCAGCGGCGACCAATCAGAGGCGTCGGTTTAATTTTAATTCGATAACCGTTGGCAGCGCGCGCCGCGGATTCGTCAAATCGTTACGTATACGTACACGGATAAATCTATGTGTGCGTATTCTATTCATTAATTTCTGTCCCTGTGGTCGCTTTTAGCACTAATTGATTTTGGCTTTTCGATTTAAACGGAGCTTTAAATTTATAGCATTATTTTCTCATGTGAATATTAATAATGTATTGTTATGCGATATGTGATATCCATTGAAAACGAATTTCTGTATTTCAATAACATGAAAGAGAGGATTAATTATTTCAATTCTACTTAAATATTGTACCTATCTCGTTAAACGATTTCTGAAAACAATTCATTATTACTTTTACGATTCTCATATTTACGCAGTATCCTACAATTTAAAATGAATCCAGGGTAAGTAATCACGTGACGGCAAATCCATACATCATTATAACGCAATGAATAAATTTCTCGACTTTTGGCCCATAATCACAAATCTCATATTCATCAATTACGCACCGATGAACCCGAGGATATAAATGATCACATCATAAATCAAATGCTTGCGAGCCGAGCTGAACGTCGGGAGTTAATATCTGAGGTAGGCTGAAATCATTTCGCGATAAAGATATTGTGTGAAGTCAAACTGGAACGCGACAACTATATTGAAGTGAATTTCATAAGAGCACCTTTGGGATAAATTAGTATTTCGATTAAGCACAAATAGCTGTTCGAATTATTGGTACTTATACTGAATTAAATTTCAAAGGTATATTTAAACCCAATTAGTAATTTTGTTGTACATTTTACAAAACCAATTCAAATTATCACCTACAACGACGATAACTAGGCTCTTTCGTTCTAGTATAACATTAGACTACTAATAACATAAAACTTGGTAATACACAGCTATATAAAATACACGCAATAAAAGAAACCAATTTTACCGTATTATCGGATGTTTTACATTCCGTAAGTCTCTACAATAGTACCGTATTTCAATATTCTCTTTGTACAAGAAAACGCTGTCTAGGACAATATACAATATTCATCTATATCAGTATTGTAGACCTTCAAAAGCAGACTGTTCGACGGGTCTGGTAATGAAATATCTTTCTATAGAAATACTAGCTGCTCCGCGCGGTTTCACCCCCGTGGCTCCACTCCTGTTGGTCGTAGCGTGATGATATATAGCCTATAGCCTTCCTCGATAAATGAGCTATCTAACACTGAAATAATTTTTCAAATCGGACCAGTAGTTCCCGAGATTAGGGCGTTCAAACAAACAAACTCTTCAGCTTTATAATCTTCTTCTTCTTATATATAAAAATGAATCGCAAAATGTGTTGGTAAGCGCATAACTCGAGAACGGCTGAACCGATTTCGATAATTCTTTTTTTAATATATTCCTTGAAGTACGAGGATGGTTTTTATGTAGAGAAAACGTAAATATGTACCACAGGCGAAGCCGGGGCGGACCGCTTGTATTAGTATAGATGTACATCTTTAGTTAAGTAAGTAGAGGATATTATAGTAAGGAACCTTTACATTTTCATAGTATAATAGGACAGAAGTAGACGTGCTCACTCTGGAGTGTTACACAAACAAAATGGTGTTAAAGTTATTAATGATTTTTTTTATATCTGATCTGGAATTCGAATTAAGACCTTCTTACTCCAACACGTCTACCAAAACCACCCTATCTCCAGTACAGTTCAGAATAATATACTCAATGTGTTGTGATGATTAAATCGAAGTACAAAAGACCTGTTGAATATTCAATCACACACCCTATGCTTCACAAAGACGCAGTGTCACCTCGACACAACCCTATCCATTTACGTCTTAAACTCTTCTTCATTATTTGCTAAATCCTTTATCTTGAATAGCGGATTTGGAGCAATATTTACACGACCCTCTCATGAATAAGCGATGCCTGTATCTGTTTGAGCAACGCTAAAAGCCCTGTAACGGTATAGTGCCGTATCACAAAGATGGTAGATAGTGAGTTAATCAGAGCAGTTCTATGCAAAGCTATAGATTCCAATACATTGTTAGTAGGACTTTAAATTTTTCTATATATGCTACCTCTGGTAGATGTGACCTTGATGATAACGCTATTTGCAACTAGATGGCGTTATATGAAACGTTTACGAATACTTATTCTATTATTTATGTTTGATTCAACCTATGAAAATATTTCCAGTATTTTCTCTATTACCTATCTCAATAAAGGTTTCTCGGCTTTTAAGAATATATACTGTAAAAATTTAATAAAGGTAAACTTTAAGGCTGATCGAAAACTTTCTTTTTGGGATTATTATTAATGAGCGTCCAACGTACCTTTACCAGAGGCTTCATTTTTGTAGGGATAAAGGACGCAAATCGCTTGTCAATGAAACCAGGGGTATGAGTCAAAAGCTACTTATTGTGCCCAAACATCACACAACCGCTTTCAGAGGCAGTTTCAGTTATAATGCTACGAAGTGTTGGAACAACTTGCCTCCACCCTTACGTAACCTTCGTTGCATTAATAACTTCAAAAATAAAGTTGCTGCTTTTATTTTTAAAAAACAACCGTAACCTACTGTAGAATGTAGCATCTCTCTATTGTGTCTATTTATCTGTATGTATGTTTATTAATTTTTTATTTTCGTTATTATTTATTACTATTTTCTTAATGTTCTAGTATATGTACATTCCTATGCCTTCTTTTTATATGTATAATATTTATAACGTGTAATATTGTTTATTTTATTAATATAATTTCTATCCCTCTATACTTCGGTCTGTAGCTGTACTTCAAACATTGGGGGCCACTGAAAATCAGTGCTGTGCTGTTGAAGGCACAGCTTAATACTGAGTTGGTCCCCTTTTTGCTAAAGGTCTGCCACACTTTTGTCTTTTTCTGTGTTTTTTGTATTCCTTATTCTTTTCATTATATCTGTTGTTGGCTTTTGGCGAAATAAATTATTCTTATTCTTATTCTTATTCTTAAAACATATCGGTAAGTTCTATTCAGGCTACTTCCATTCATGATACATCATTAATATTGCATCATACAGAATATAGATAAATCTGCCATGTCCAATATAAAGTACAAAGTATTTTTCCCTGAACGTCCCGGGGGCATTACACGTAAAATATAATTTTCCAGGATGATAAATTGACGTAGGCACGGTGAAATTACTTGCGTGCCATGTCCAAGCGTGTTTATATTAAGTTTTTAAATACGTTTCTGTGTAAATAATTCAACGTTTCTGCCTTTTACGCCTTTGTTTTGGAAGGACACTTAATTCTACGCATTATCCTAAACGCTGGGGACAATTATTGATTAGAATAATTTTAGTTTTTTCAACTGGACATTATATTGGAATAAAAGAAATAAATCCTTAGCTCCGACTTTTTGTAGGTCTACATAACCCCGTCGAGCCTGGTTTCGATTGATTTCTTGGCGAGTGTTAAAGTCAGATCCTAGGTTTCCGAAAATGTTGTTTCTAAACATATCCTTTGATTGTCCAACACCTCCAGAAAGCAGTTTCAAATGGTTACCTATATAAGGTCCTTAAAGTAAAAATTACATTTTCCAAATTATTGGGCCAACCAATCTTATAAACTTTCATTTATAACAACCTATTACATACTCTGGGGCTAAACATTTTCTTCTTTTCATAAAATTCATTCTCAAATATCCTGTCCTGCGCAGAAACACCTTCATTCCATTCGGTTTCATTAGATTTAAAACCTAGAATTTAATTATCTTCTCTACTTCAGATTAAATTAATACGCGAATGTGGTAATCGATTTTTCTAGAAGCTCCTCTCGACAGGAGGGCTCTCAGAGCGCAACGCTCGTAAATGTATTACTTAGTGGTAATACATTTAGTGGCAAAATTGATTCCGATTCAATATTGGATTCTGGGCAATAAAAAGAGTAATTCAGACAGATTGTGAATATTCTTTTAGAGAACTTTATATTTTGATTGTTAATTTTTACGCCTCTCTTCTTTCTGTACCATCATTAGCAACAATATTTTCGACGTTCCCAAAACCTTTCTCATTTCTCTATATTATATTCAGTTTATTTTTATATCAAGAATGACGTACTAACATCTGCGTCGTCACACATTTTATTGTGTAATATTCGTAGACGGGCGTAGTCTAGATCTACGATGGGGAATACGAGTCCCGTGTCGTCCATTTCATCCTTTTACTATCACTGTTTTATTCAATTTTGTTCTAGGTCTAAACAATACTTACATTCTACGTATTATTCTATTTTTGTACGCCATTGTATTTCGTTAATTTCAGTAGTAGTAAGTTAAAGTATGGCCTGTCCAGCAGTGAACAAATGAAGGCTGATTATGATGATGACGATGAAGTAAAAGTATGGATTATTGATTCTTTCAGCGATAACACACATTTAGCTTACGAAGAAAACGTAATGCGAATATATTGTATAATCGTGGTACGTGGCGATAACACTCCAAAGAATTGCGGTCGAGAAGACGACCCACTACGTAAAAATATGTGAGATAAAAAAGAGCTATTAAGTATGTTGGATGGGCAATAAACATCCTATCTTGGATTCGATCAGTCTAAAATACCATTGCAACGTTGCTAAATGTTCAACTTGATTTCCAAATTACCTTTTTGCTAAAATCTTCCACCATTTAAATTTGATCGTACACACATATGAATAAAATAAAAAAGGGCGTGTGTTCCGAGCACACGTGTCAGAAGTGAAACTTCCTTAGCAGAATCATGACTTTACTCCATGACGTGACGGTAATGTTATGACACGACCTGAAAATTTTACTCTCAACGCGCCTAAAGAAGTTTCACTTCTATAATCTTATCTATAAGTCTATATACAAGACCATGTTCCACTTGTAATCTCAACAAGACAAAGAAAAGTAAAATAAAGACAACTCCGAAGACAATTAGAAGACTAATTACAGGACATCCAAGTTAGTATTCAGGGCGGAGAGAACATTTATTTTACGAATGGCATTTGAAAGACGAAACAAGTTTCAAGTATAAAAGGATAAAAGGTTATATCGGATATTACTTCTTAAGTACTCTTTTGTAGGAAGATTGAAGTAGAGATCAAATAGTAATGGGTAGTGCTTCAATGTTGATCAGATTGAAGGTTCCACAGCTTATTACGTAAACAAGCCATAAATAAAGTTCTTCTGTTACTAAGGAACCACCGATCCTTTAAAGTAAGCTTTGAAAAACGGTGAAAAACAGTCTTTAAATCGTTACGTTAATGCAATAGGTAGAAGTTAGAGGTATAAGTTTGTTCCTATTTTCGTGCAGCATTCAAGACTTTATAATTAAATTACTACCAACCCCGAATACAAACTATACCTCATATCAAATCAGTCCACACACCACCATTCATGCAGAATGGCCATAATACCGAAATCTTAAAAGCCACCATTATAAAATATATCAGCGCATTAGAACCACTACTTAACCCGGTTGCGAATAACCGCTCGGAGCAAGGTCGGCACAAGGGCCAACTTACAGCTGAGGTAAGTCTGAAGTATTAACTTGGGAAAACTACCTATCTCCAACTCTTAGAGAGTTGTTTAAATTCGTTATAGTATAGTGAAACGATGCAATTAAAGGTAATTTGATATAGAAGATGGATCTGGATTCAGAAATATTCTTTACGTAAGAAACATCATATAATCTACTCTAGATTATCTAAATCCTACTATCCTATTAATATTTTAAGCGAATGACTGTAAGATTATTCAGATGTTTGTTACTCTTTCTCGCCGAAACAGCTGATCGTTACTGTATCAGGGAAAGCCTCGGGATCCAAGTATACGTGTTTTAGAAGGCAAATTCCAAAATTGTCATACAATTAAGTCAAACGACAGGAAATTATAAATTGAAGAGTCCACAATGATGAAACGATCAGACGGAATTTATTGATTTTAAACACTAATACCATCAGACCATCGAAAGGTTTCATATCAATCTATAAATAAGTAATCGGATAATCGGATGTAAAATTTATATCTTTCCTATTTTATACGAACCAAACTTTACCAGTTATGGAAAAGTAGAACAATATAACACACAAAGGACCTACATATTAACCTACTAGCTGTTCTCCGCGGTTTGACCCGCAGTGCTCCGCTCCTGTTGGTCTTAGCGAGATGATATATAAATATAGCCTATAAGCCTTCCTCGATAAATGGGCTAGACACAGTAAGAATTTTTCAAATCGGACCAATTATAGTTCCCGAGATTAGCGCATTCAAACAAACAAATTCTTCAGCTTTATAATATTAGTATAGATTATAATAAATAAATAGAACTCGTTTCACTTATAAATAAAACACCAAGCTTCAACAAATTGTAACTGTACTGTTATCAGCTACAAAATAATTCCAAGCGAGCATAACTCACGCTATAAACCATAAAGTGCGACGTAGCCGCGTAATTTATATTCCTATATTTTGCTATTAATAAATCTTGTTGCATGTTCCCTGAGAAGTAATTTAATTTTAGATGTAGTTGTAAGTTCTGATTCTTGAAGTATTATTCGACTTTGTACTTCATAATTTTCATAAAGCATGTTTCTGACAACATACTGGCCTGCGGTCAAAGCACGAAGGTGATCACAGAACCAAGTCTAATTGTAACCTTTTTCAGACAGCACAGAGCTTATTTTTGAATTACCATTATCTACAGCTAAAAAGTCAGCAACATCTTTCATCAAATAAGCCCTCACATTTTGCTACATGACTGCAATAATTGAAAATTTTCAATTTTCCCAGTACGTAGATTGAAACGAAATTCTAGTCTTGCAGCAATTCAACTGAGCAAAATCCCGCAAACGACATCACACGGCTCAGTGGATGCGAAAGGTCAAAGTTCAGCCCGCATTACAAAGTCATACTGTAGCAGTTCTGAATAAACATAGTTCCTTTGTACTTAGTAATAATATCGCGAGTATGGATCTTAAGAATCACTGAAACCTTTCATGCCAATAACTTTGCCAATCCATTTATTCCTTTGCAAACTTCGAACAAAAGCTACGAAAATGTAAGAGAATTTCTTTGTAATCATATTATTTTGTAGCTTATATCTGGTAGGGTTATTTAATATTAATGTATAGACTAGTCTCTGATACAATTTCAATAATATGCTATACTTCTCGTATATCAACTTGAGGCAAGGGAGTAATCGAGTTACCTGTCGGTAAGCACTATACCAAACTATATTATCTATCTGGTTTGGCATATGGATTTCGCTAACAGTTGAAATAGATTTGGAGATTTACGGGAAAACAAAGAAAGCTGTTACAGCATGTACACTTTCATTCCTACCGACTTTATGATATGTCTACGAAAGGTAATTAAATCTGTAATAACATTAATTTCTGACTTCTAGATTTGTAGAAATTTCTTTAAAGCATCGTGATTAAGCTCGTTCGTAATCTTGTCTTATAATGTTTGTTACTAAATTAATCAAACAACCACAACGCGTCTAGAAAGATCAGTTCCACAATCCACATTTACAAAAAAATCATCTAAAAATGTAACGGAATGAACGAAAGCATAAATTTAACTCTGAAAGGTCAGCAGGGACACAAAATTGGGTCAATGCGAACCAATAGCCGGAAAGACCTGCAGCATATTAATTGAAAACTTCTTTTTCCCCTTTTTGATATTACGACCCACATCCGACGGGACTTATCTTTCAATCTGCGGAATTAGCCGCGTTGAAAAGCTTAATGTGGACTGCTGAGGGTAGTTTATATTGCGAAAATAAACTGCTGTGTGCTATTTTTATCGCATCGAACTTGACTTGTTAATGCTTCATGTTGGGTTAAATACATTGAGATATACATATGGAGACGACACCGCCTACATTACTTATGTTTCACTCAACATACGCCATATGGCGTAACTGCACGCTCATTTTTTATTTGTTTTAAAGTGAAACGCATCAAATATGCCTTCGTGTGTGTTACGATATTGCACAAATAATACGGAAAAGTGCAAAGTGCAAAGTGCAATAAATAACTTTTATCGGTAAGTACCTAACTAGATAATAATTTTTAAAACTTAGTTAGAGCAAAAAAATGGCGCACAGATTTTGTTCTTGGTGCCTCCTCCATACGTAGTAATATTATCTCAATGGCTAAATATAGGTTTATTTTCTTTATTTATTTCTAATATTTTCTACTATCATCATCAGCCCATAAACGTTCCCACTGCTGGGACACGGGATTACTATGAGGTATTTTCTACTATATTCCTTTTGTTCTTTTTGGTGGTTTCTTTTGGTTATGTAGCACTTTCTGACAGGTCCTGAATCCTGATACACGTAAACATACATGCATAAAAATGAATTAGTATTCTAAGGACTTCCAGTTTCCATAATTCCTTGCATAACTGTTCAAATATTTCTTTGAAAAACCTGCTTATTTATTCCAAATTTACTTGCGTTACATATGCGAAAAGCTCAACCCATAATACATAGCTGTGAATAGACCCGACTAGGAGATAGAAGAGACCTTAAAAATCGATTTGGCGATAACGTGCGACAGAGACGGCGCGAGAAAACACCGTGTACACAAAAGGGACGAGCAGACAATACAGAATGCCACTTTCAAAGTTAAAATTACTGGCTCCACTCAATACAGAGATGCAATCAAGTCAAGTACTAGATTAACTTTGCTGAAAGGACGCCAATCGAGTTTGCGCCGGAAGCGGGTAGTTCTCGTTTCGCTTCGAGAATATAGGTTAGATATCCATTTTACATTTGCGGGAATAAATCTGATCACGAAGTTATTGGGAGCCCGCGCTTGGGTGGAATTTTCGAGAAATTTTACGTAATTCGGTAGTGCAAAGTAATGGAAATTTCTACAATTGTTCAGCATATAGGAAAGCCGGAATCTAAATGCATTTATTTTTAAAATAATGTTCGAGAATAAACAGAATAAATAAATGCAAAGTACACTTCTTTTAGGGCTGATTTTTCAATCCTTGGTTAAAAGTTATTCGTCGAATAATGTATAAAACTACCATTTTAAAAACGTATTCTAATTGCCCGTATTTGACAGTTTACGTGACAATTTAATATTATAGTGTAATACTTTATTAGACGGATAAGTTTTATCCAAGCATTGAAAAATCGGTCTTTAGACTAATAATAACGCTCTTCAAACGAAAAAACTTGCCCCTCTCTAGAAACTTATTAGTTTCAATACAATTTTAAATTCGTTCAGTCTTCCCTTTGAATGCAGATAAATCTGTGTAACATTTAAAGTGATAATGAAAGAAATAAAATTCTTATAAACTTTCACAATTTTTCAATAGAATCCAATCAAATCCACCCCGTTTCGATTTGTTCAGAGCTGGCGATTTGCCAGAACTTAGCTGCAAATAGCTAAAGCTGCTTTCCCTGCATTTCAATACTTCAGAAAAATTGTACAATAACGTCATATATACAAGTAAATGTTGAGATTTTATGAAATCTTAAGAAAAGTGATTTTAAACGAACGATTCTTATATAAACATTAGACGGTTCAGTGGTTGCTTAGCGACCTTAATTATTTTGCTAAAGGATTTGGATCGGATCTCCACTACTAGATAACATGTGATTTTCCGAAAACGAATAGAGAGGTTATCTGTTGTGTCCTTTATTTCAATCTAAACATTGCAAATTACAGTATGAAAGAACTTGTTTCTAAGAACGCGAGAAAAACGTGTATCAAAAAATAAAATAGAGCCAACCGTTTTTGGGACAAATTATCTCAAAATCGCCATATCTAAAGTATACAAAGACTTATAACACCTTAAACATGACATAAGTACGCGACCAAAACGTCTTCCAGAGCCTTAAACGTAATCAAAGGAATCCAACTGTATATTTCTGCACGAAAATACACAATCCCTTGGGGTGAGTTGGGAACTCGTTCCAAGTTATCGTCCACGCTCCTTAATCAAAGTTATCGGACGACTTCGCGACTAATTGGGGAGCTATGCGACGTTCCCGGCTATTTGTTCACTGCTACCCTCGAGAAATGGTGTTTCTTTTCATTTCGGGAATTCGCTTTATTTTTTCTGATTATGGAATTAAAAATTATGAACACATTGTCGTATACTTTTCAATTTTCGTATGTAAATTATAAGATTTGTCAAGGAAATAAATATACGACACGGAATTGTAAATTTTATTACAACCTAATCCTAAAAGACCGAATTTTATCAGCAAAATGACTCAGGAATGTGCCCAATTTGTAAATTCATGTTCTGAATAAAGAAAACACCCTAAAATTAACAGGCTAGAGACCCTACTCAGTGTACCCTAACTTTTAAATCATTAAATGCGACATAGCGATGTACAACTACCCTTAGTCGGGTGTTACGAAGCTATTTCAGGGAACTTTCGCGAAATGTTTTCAGATACGGTAGAAGTATAGATAAAAGCAATTGTATTTATTATCACAATGGTGCTTTCAGTACGCTCTCGCATTATAACATTTATCTATGAACAGTGCAAAGCAATATAAATACTTTACAGCAAAATGCAGAGCAGGAAAAACTTGGCACTTCTGAGTGAAAGTAGTTTTTCATTAACAGATCATTTCTGTTTATTATTATCAATAAAGAATGGATTGACCTCCAGAAAGTCATTAATGTGATGGTTCTAAAATCTAAATACGATAATGACCATTTTATGTTTCCGACAATTAATTTTATGAACCTCAATGGCTGAAAAAGTGGAAAAGATAAATCAATATTCCTCTGTCCACGTAATACTAAGCTATTAATGGATAAGATTTTGAAATTTTAAGCGAAGTATAAGAATTAACAGCTCCATATTTGTAAAGCTCTAAATTAATAACTTCATTTAACTTCTATATTCTATATCTATTCTATATCCGTCTTATCCGACCGAAAGGTCAGGGTTAAAAATAAATACGGACTTTTAGTATTAATGAGTAGACGCTAGACTATTTGCCCATCGTATAGTCCTATTTTATTCCTAGTTTTTGTCCATCCCCTGAAACACCGAAAATTTATAGATAATCCGTCCAACTACAGTCTTACCATCAATATGTGCATTTATCAACGTATAACTAAACATACATACTAGACGATATCGAGTTAATTCTCTAATCTACTACACAATATCCAAACCACGGGGTATTCCATTACAGGCGACTAACGCTGACTTGGCGACAAAATCACTTCACATTCAGTTCATTTGGTAGCTAACGTCGCGCAATAAAATCGAATGCGGCGACGCGTTACGAGTGTAGCCAGATGAATAAATTCTAGTAGTAAAGTACTAGATTTCTAGAGAAGTGCTTTTACTATTTTTATTTTTTATTGTATTAATCATGCTTGCATATAAAAAGATATTAAAAATTAAAACTTATAAGTAAGTAGACCAGCTCAGAGGACGGCTTTGTCACTCTGCCTCTTCGAGGCAACAAAAATCATTTTGTAAAAGGTATATATTCTATGTGTCCGTACAATTTTTATCTGTCACCTGAATTAAATGTAATAAAAAAATAAAATCTAATTTTTAACGGTTTTGCGCCCATAATGCCTGTGGTAAAATAAAATAGATCTCTATAATAACATAAACTATTTCGTTCCTTATCCTTCCCTTGTTCCCTGTAAGTCAAATAGATAAAAACATACAGGTTGAGATAGGGTTGCCTTTATATTGTTCTTCGCCGTAATCTCGAAGCATAAAGCTCTTAGCGCTAAAACGTGACCGGAAATAAAAAGACCGTAATTCGCTTGCAAAACATCGAAACGCAAACTTTTTCAATATCCCATTCTCAAGGGATTAAATCTACATCGAGAAGTTCATCGCTGCTCCCAAAAGCATAAAACTAATTCCGTTGAAACCGTTGCTACCGGAGATGGGGGCAAAATTGTTATTTATGCCCCACGTCCAGGGAAATCGTCTGTTTCAGTGACGGTACAGATTTCTCCGGCTTTTTGGGTCAACGATCCATTAGGGTGAGTTCCAGGGAACAATGCTTTGCCATGTGGGATTGCCGGATAAAAGGTATTAGTTGTACGCATTTCTTGTTACGCCTCGTTAGTCTGACGTATCGTATAAATAACGGTGTTAAAACATATTGCTATCATTTATAACTAATGGTTTGATAACTTAAGAATAAGTAATTTTCCTGGGTTTTACGTTACAGGATACACTTGTAGTCCTGGGTCCAAAACGAACAAAACTGTACACATTTCATAACCCAATATTTCAGCAAACGAACGGACAAATCTTCTCGTCTTCTGAAAAATAAATTCTATACTACGACTCACGTTTTCCTCGACTGTCTTCTTGATCTTGGCGCTCGCTTCGCTCACTTTAGCGCCCGCCTTGTTCACGGCGGAGTACAGGAAGTTGCCGAGCGACTTGGCGCCGGCCACTGCTTTCGTGGTCACTGTTAAATACAATATCCAGGTTCTATTATGTCGCCACGTGCTTGGCATTGTGTAGAATCCGCGATTACATTATTTTTATTAAGATTTAATACAGGTTAAGTTTTCAAGTGTGATTGAATTGCGAATAAAAATGTGAAACCTTGGAAATGAGCATGCGTTGATTGATAAACTTAAATAAAAAAAGGCAATAACAAATTAATAGCAAAAAAATAATAAATTATAATATTTAGCTTTACAATAGAAGTAAATAGACTCATCGATTACACGGCCCAATTTATAAGCATTTAGTGAGATTTAACTGTTTCAAAACAAAAATGTTAATCGAAGAATTATTTCAATATCAAGATATATACAATGTTCTTGGTTATTTGCAAAAGTTTATCTCGCAACAAATAATAAATCAAACAGTCATTCCATCAAAACACGTACGCAAACTTTCAGCTCAATTACTTTTCAAATTCAGTTACAAAACCCCAACAAATTTGCACAGCGAGTTAAATCAAAGTTTGTAAAAGCGGAAATTTTTATTTGGATATAAGCTGATATGTTATTATGTAAGAAAAGCTTTTAAATATTTATCTGGAATCTGATTTTTGTTGTTCGGAATTATAGTAACTTTTGTTATAAACGAATTGGTTTTTAATATGTACATATTTGAATTCAGTAATTTATGTAAGTGCTGGTTGCCACAAAATGTAGTTGAAAATACAAAAAATAATTTATTTATTGAAATTTTGATTTAAAAAAAGGTAGTGTTCAAATTATCAAGTCTATAAAAGACAATAAAATAGTAAATTAAATTGATTAGACATATTTGTTGCCAGTTGGCATTATACTTGGCACAAATTGGACACTTGGCTAATGTCGATACACTTCGTCGATTATGCCTATTTGTTGCCAAGTCACCTCTTAGAATATCGATTTTGTTAAAGAGACAACCTATTTCCTTAGAATATGAACATTACTTAATTCAGCATCAGTTAAATTAGGGGAAATATTTAATTTTATAATGAAATGTGGAACAAGTTTTGTTGAAAAATGACATTTTTTATTCTGGCGTCTTGTCGGATCGGCTTGGCAGAGACCTGATACTACAAAATGGATGCCAATGAACTATTACCAATGGCAATCATATCTATTCGTTGCCAATATGACTATAAAACTGACTCGTATCGTATATCATTGCATCTTATAAAAATGAACGCTAACTAACATTAAAAACCGGCCAAGTGCGAGTCGGGCTCGCGCACAAAGGGTTCC
>CAJQZN010042951.1:25895-47573 GCA_907164685.1 Colias eurytheme
CGGAACCCTTTGTGCGCGAGCCCGACTCGCACTTGGCCGGTTTTTCTCACATATTTTTACGCAGTGGGTCGTCTTCTCGACCGCATTTCTTTGGAGTGTTATCTCCATATACCACTATTATACAATATATATATATATATATATATATATATATTCGTATTACGTTTTCTTCGTAAGCTGAATGTGTGTTATCACTGAAAGAATCATTAAATAAAGATGTTGCTTATTTATTAATGGAACATAAGTCCATACTTTTACTTCATCGTCATCATCATCATCAGCCTTCATTTGTCCACTGCTGGACAGGCCATACTTTAACTTACAACTACTGTAATTAACGAAATACAATGGCGTACAAAAATATAATAATACGTAGAATGTACGTGTATTATTTAGACCTAGAACAAAATTGATGAAACAGTAATAGTAAAAGGATCAAATGGACGACACGGGACTCGTATTCCCCATCTTAAATCTAGACTACGCCCATCTAGAAATATTACACAATAAAATGTGTGACGACGCAGATGTTAGTACGTCATTCTTGATATAAAAATAAACGTCGAAAATATTTTTGCTAATGATGATACAGAAAGAAGAGAGGCGTAAAAATTAACATACCGGCCGAATTGATAATCTCCTCCTTTTTTTTGAAGTCGGTTATAAAATATTCACAATCTGTCTAAATTACTCTCTTTTTATTGCCCAGAATCCAATATTGAATCGGAATCAATTTTGCCACTAAATGTATTACCACTAAGTAATACATTTACGAGCGCTGCGCTCTGAGAGCCCTCCTGTCGAGAGGAGCTTCTAGAAAAATCGATTACCACATTCGCGTATTAATTTAATCTGAAGTAGAGAAGATAATTAAATTCTAGGTTTCAAATCGAATGTAACCGAATGGAATGAAGGTGTTTCTGCACAGGACAGGATATTTGAGAATGAATTTTATGAAAAGAAGAAAATGTTTAGCCACAGAGTATATAATAGGTTGTTCAAAATGAAAGTTTATAAGATTGGTTGGCCGAATAATTTGGAAAATGTAATTTTTACTTTAAGGACCTTATATAGGTAACCATTTGAAACTGCTTTCTGGAGGTGCTGGACAATCAAAGGATATGTTTAGAAACAACATTTTCGGAAACCTAGGATCTGACTTTAACACTCGCCAAGAAATCAATCGAAACCAGGCTCGACGTGGTTATGTAGACCTACAAAAAGTCGGAGCTAAGGAAGGCAAATAGGCCTAGATTATTTATTTCTTTTATTCCAATATAATGTCCAGTTGAAAAAACTAAAATTATTCTAATCAATAATTGTCCCCAGCGTTTAGGATAATGCGTAGAATTAAGTGTCCTCCCAAAACAAAGGCGTAAAAGGCAGAAACGTTGAATTATTTACACAGAAACGTATTTAAAAACTTAATATAAACACGCTTGGACATGGCACGCAAGTAATTTCACCGTGCCTACGTCAATTTATCATCCTGGAAAATTATATTTTACGTGTAATGCCCCCGGGAGGTTCAGGGAAAAATACTTTGTACTTTATATTGGACATGGCAGAGTTATCTATATTAATGATATATCATGAATGGAAGTAGCCTGAATAGAACTTACCGATATGTTTTCGATCAGCCTTAAAGTTTACCTTTGCTAAATTTTCACAGTATATATTTTTAAAAGCCGAGAAACCTTTATTGAGATAGGTAATAGAGAAAATACTGGAAATATTTTCATAGATTGAATCAAACATAAATAGCCAAGCCTCCTTAGTCCTACTAACAATGTATTGGAATCTATAGCTTTGCATAGAACTGCTCTTATTAACTCACTATCTACCATCTTTGTGATACGGGACTATACCGTTACAGGGCTTTTAGCGTTGCTCAAACAGATACAGGCATCGCTTATTCATGAGAGGGTCGTGTAAATATTGCTCCAAATCCGCTATTCAAGATAAAGGATTTAGCAAATAATGGAGAAGAGTTTAAGACGTAAATGGATAGGGTTGTGTCGAGGTGACACTGCGTCTTTCTGAAGCATTGGGTGTGTTTGTGATTGAATATTCAACAGGTCTTTTGTACTTCGATTTAATCGTCCCAGCAAATTGACTCATTAATTCTGAACTGAAGTGAAAATAGGGCAGTTTTGGTATACGTGTTGGAATAAGAAAAGGGCGTTGATTCGATTTACAGACCAAAAATAATATATTCATTAATTTTCACACAATATTGTTCGTGTTGTAACATTCCAGTGAAAGCACATCTTACCTATTCCATTGAAAAGTTACATTTGGGGTTGCATTTTTTAGAGGACGCAATTTTATTTTTTTGATGTGTAGGGGGGTTCAGTGTGAAGCTATCACCAAGTTTGTGGGGTCGCCACCCTTGTCCCACGGCCGCCATCTTGAAAATAGCGGTTGATATGGTTTTTACGATATATCTCTTTAACTATTTATTTGATAAAAAAAATTGTTAACATTGTTTGTTGCAAATTAAATTCTCTACAACTTTGGTCCAGTAACTTTTTGTCGTAGAACTATAAATAATAAAGTTATAAGAGAAAATGTTCAGAAATTAGAGATATTTATATTTTTCAATAAAACTTTTTTTTATCATTTTACGAAGAAATGATATCAGACCATTATTGTAGATTGTTTTTTGAGGAACAACTTTTATATACAACATTTTTTCATTAAGTAAATAGCTAAGATTTTACAGCGCTCCGAAGTGAGTACTATTTTTCAGTACTCTTAACTATACAGTATACATATATTATGTGTGTACTAATAATAATTTGTCATCAGTAATTGCTTTTAATATTTTTAATAATTAATAATTAATTTTGCAATATTATTAATAATTAATTATTGACTGAACTGACTTGAAGTCTGGAAGCGCGTTTTTTTTTACGTCGAAAAGCAGGGCTGAAATGTTCTGCAGTGTGCTTCCATTGTTCTGGAGTCTGGGAAAAGAGCCAATAGCCATTATATGTATATTTAGGAGTACTGAAAAATAGTACTCACTTCAGAGCGCTGTAAAACCTTAGCTATTGACGTAATGAAAAAATGTTGTATATAAAAGTTGTTCCTCGAAAAACAATCTACAAAATGGTCTGATATCATTTCTTCGTAAATTGATAAAAAAAAGTTTTATTGAAAAATATAAAAAGCTCTAATTTCTGAACGTTTTCGCTTATAACTTTTTTATTTATAGTTCTACGACAAAAAGTTACTGGACAAAAGTTGTAGAAAATTTAATTTGCAACAAATAATGCTAACAATTTTTTTTATCAGATAAATAGTTTAAGAGATATATCGTAAAAACCATTTCAACCGCTATTTTCAAGATGGCGTTCGTGGGACAAGGGTGGCAACCCTACAATCTTGGTTTTAGCTACTCACTGACCCCCCCTACACATCAAAAACATAAAATTGCGTCCTCTAAAAACTGCAAGGTTAGACCTAAAAAATGTAACATTTCAATGGAGTAACCCATTATACTATGAAAATGTAAAGGTTCGTTACTATAATATCATCTACTTAGTTGACTACAGATGTACATATTTCTATAGAAAGATATTTCATTACCAGACCCGTCGAACAGTCTGCTTTTGAAGGTCTACAATACTGATATAGATGAATATTGTATATTGTCCTAGACAGCGTTTTCTTGTACAAAGAGAATATTGAAATACGGTACTATTGTAGAGACTTACGGAATGTAAAACATCCGATAATACGGTAAAATTGGTTTCTTTTATTGCGTGTATTTTATATAGCTGTATATTACCAAGTTTTATGTTATTAGTAGTCTAATGTTATACTAGAATGAAAGAGCCTAGTCATCTTCAGATCTGGCTTTGATATATTAAGGTGATAATTTGTATTGGTTTTGTAAAATGTACAACAAAATTACTAATTGGGTTTAAATTTACTTTTGAAATTAAATTCAGTATAAGTACCAATAATTCGAACAGCTATATGTGCTTAATCGAAATACTAATTGATCCCAAAGGTGCTTTTATTAAATTCACTTCAATATAGTTGTCGCGTTCCAGTTTGACTTCACACAATATCTTTATCGCGAAATGATTTCAGCCTACCTCGGATATTAACTCCCGACGTTCAGCTCGGCTCGCAAGCATTTGATTTATGATGTGATCATTTATATCCTCGGGTTCATCGGTGCGTAATTGATGAATATGAGATTTAACGTGCCATTTGTGATTATGGACCAAAAGTCGAGAAATTTATTCATTGCATGATAATGATGTATGGATTTGCTGTCACATGATTACGTACCTACCCTGGATTCATTTTAAATTGTAGGATACTGCGTTAATATGAGAAACGTAATAATGAATTGGTTTCAGAAATCGTTTAACGAAATACAATATTTATGTCGAATTGAAATAATTAATCCTCTCTTTCATGTTATTGAAATACAGAAATTCGTTTTCAATGGATATCACATATGGCATAACAATACATTATTTATATTCACATGAGAAAATAATGCTATAAATTTAAAGCTCCGTTTAAATCGAAAAGCCAAAATCAATTAGTGCTAAAAGCGACCACAGGGACAGAAATTAATGAATAGAATACGCACACATAGATTTATCCGTGTACGTATACGTAACGATTTGACGAATCCGCGGCGCGCGCTGCCAACGGTTATCGAATTAAAATTAAACCGACGCCTCTGATTGGTCGCCGCTGCGGATGCGCGGGGCGGGGTGGGGTAAGCCCGATCAATACGCGACGTTACGTAAGTAGACGGCGCCTAAGAGCCTAGCACGCACAAATGTATAGTGCTGGGTGTAAACGACCCGAAATAGCTTTAGTGAATTGTAACCTTTGTTTATAATCTGAGGCTTAAATAGATTGATGGGTTAATACACTGAAATATTTATGGAATTGCTTTGTCAGGAATAACTTCTGAAATTTATTATAAGTTGGATTGAGTAAATATTATTAGTTTGTGTGGCAAATGAAATAGATTCTCTATCACTATATCTTTTTCAATAGGTAGACCTAATAAAAATATTACCTAACGATAGGAGATATTTTGTTTATTCATGAAATAAATTTCGATAATCTTGATACACTTATTTACCTCAACAAATTCTTACGTAAGATTTTCAGCTTACTCGTGTTGATATTTAAGAGCTATCTGATTACGATCCCCTTCGGTATTCCATTTCTTAATACGGTATTAAGCTGCGATCCCACCTGGCATTTATTTGAGACCTTCTGATTATTTAATATTTGGAAAAGTAGAGTCTAGAAGTGGGTGATAATAATGTGTCTTAATTGAAGAATGACGTCATTATTGGTCATTGCACTGCTTCTGAACTAAGTTAAATGATAAAAAACCTAAAATGCTGTATAACATCTCATCATACAGGCAATGTAATACAGCGCATGTCACGCGTGAATATAGTCCCGTGTCGTCTGCTGATTATAAATACCCGCCTTTGTTTCGCCTATCGATTCTATTTCGTCTACGATTATGTGATCCCCTTTGCCATGAGGCTGGTTGAAATAAAGATGTTAAAAATGGAATAACTCGAGAAGTCAGTCATATGTAGGTGTATGATCCTGGTGTAACCACATCTCTACAAGATGGATGGCATAATAATTACGAGATTCGTTTTCAGATATTTATTTAGCGGCCCGGCAACAGGGCGTAGGTACAATATTAATTTCCCTTATTGCTATCTCATTACGCTCCAACGGTTTCTCTAGAATTAACAGGGAAAAAATATCTTCTACCTCAGTTTTTACGTTACGTTTGTTATCTATGCTTGAATGATTCTCATCTTAGAATATATTTTTAAAGCGGTTCAACAGCAATTTCACTTAAACCTACTCAAGGTTATTAATCCAGTTTAAAATTGTTTTAAAACCAGATATTTCTTTTACTCTCCATTTCTTCCCTCTCTGTTTGATTAATTTTAACTTCAAGGTAATTTTCTGATTAAAAAGGCAACGTAAAAAATTCTGCCAAGTCAGCATGCTATTTTTACTTTCATTAAGGATGAAGGTACAATTAAGTCCCAGATATATTAAATTTACGAAGAACCATTCAAAATTGTGGATATAAAAGACTGTTATTAATTAACAACGTGTGCCTTCAACCACGCTCGCTATAAAGTTCAAAACGCAACGCGGGTTAAAAATTCATTGTGTTTTAAATTCGTTTATTCCTCTTTTATAGCGAGCCCTCATGACTTAAACATCTCTTGGTAGAGTTCCACTTTTGCAATTGTACGGTATTTCACAGTTATGAAAGGTACTTTGTCCGACCACTTTGTAGGGAAATTAATCTTCAATCTAATATTCAGGAGGGAATCGTTATGTGTCCCCAATTAGTGGAATAGTGTCGGTCGTCATTGTTCGCTCACAAAATTGAAATCAACTGTTTCTGTGTGTATCTGTTGATTAGATCTGACCTTTCGGTTTCGCAAATAGAGCGTGAATAACATGATTGTGACTACCAACTCGGTCGACATTGTCAATATGTGGAAATTTAATAAAGGGATCAAACAAAACCTTTTATTGACTTTTAGCGTTTTATGGGTGGAGGTAATAGAATAAAGACAGCTAGACATCGGACCATCGCAACAAATTCATGATCCCGAAACTAGATGTGCTCATATTATTTAAGAAAAGTCCATTGGTCTCTTATTACGTATCATAAATTATAGTTTTACTCACACTTAAATTATCGTCGTAATCAGATCAGTAAATATAAGGTTTTATTTGACTTGCCCTCACTTATAATTTAGCACCATATAGTAAATTTGCGAGGAAGCAGGGTTGTAAATCGTAATAAAGTATATTTTGGGCCCTTTGTGTAATATTTTGAGCGCCTACGCCTTCAACGGAGTTAATCCCGTTTATATTTTTATTTATTGTAGCAAACTTATTATCTTCATGAAAATATTATATATTTGCCGTTGGATTTTCGTAAACGGTTATTTTATTCATCAGTATTGGAATGATTTATGGATTTCACTAGATTGTTTATTGTTGTTTCTTGATTGTTGATTTTTGATACGACACGTGTTACGTGTTAGTGTATTTTTATTATTATCTAACGTGGCTATTAACTATTATCTATTTCAATTTTGATTTTGGTATGGCAATTTGTCTAAACACCTCGATACTTTTACAATAATTGTCCCGCAATAGCCTCAAACATTTATTTTATAAGTGGAGCAAGAAGTAGCTATATGCATACTGTTTTTATCCATCTATGCCGTATACATTTTCTATTCATGTGTAGTTTCCCTGGATAAAGTAAAAAATTCATATCTATAGATCTATTTAACGAATAGACATATCCATTTCTCACATCAAAGGAATTCATTTCTATTACACGTTACTTTCAATAAAGCTGATGTCTGAAGGATCGACGTGACGTAAATTGCGTTTTGTTTGCAAGCTGGAAAATACACTGGCATTAGAATATACTGTGACAGTGATATGAGAGTGTTGTTAGTTACTGCGTTGTCTCTTTTATAGCAGGATGTTGTTCTGTAGTTTGTGGTTATCTATTCTATTTTATGTCTATGGTCATCTTTTATACGTTTCCGTAACTGTTGCTGTTTTACGTTCGATATCAGTATCAATATAAATTCTACTCTTTTATCTGAAAGTCCTCTCAAGTAGGATTTTACTTTTTCTTCCGCAAATATCATTTCCACGAAGTACTTCATTGAACGATCCTATTTCTTAAGGACCATTTCCTTCAATATAATGCAGCCATGTCGCTTTGAATAAATCCTAACAAAGGTATCAGGTTGCAATCCACTATATTGATATCAGATTCTAGAGAAATACTCGACTTGAGTGTTGTATCGTTAGGCTAACGATGTTTATTCTGAGCTGAGAGTGCCTTTATGCAGGATCCACAGACGGCATGATGCTTTTGTTTTCCATTCAAGTTAAGGTTAAAAGGGGCTTTGCAGTAAATCGTTTTTTCTTCAGATTTCAGTCGTTATGCTGTTTGTTGCTTAACCGACTTCTTCGAATAAACAGCACTTTCTTTAAAAAAAAAATATTAAGCTATTGCATAGCTTCTATCGCGGTCCTTGAACGTGGGGACCGAATCCAGAAATTCCGTAACGAAAAAACCTCACGCTCCCCACGGGGACGGGCGCGGAGGTGTGGCTTGAAGGCATAGCATGCAATAGCTTTACCGCGGCAGTCCCCGAGTGCCACACGTCTTTTTTTTTACAATTACTATCTACATAATAATTAATAAGTGTTTTTTTATAGCATAATTTTCCCTTTGAAGATAATTGAATGAATTGTATCTACGAATTAATCGATACTTTAATTTCACATTGATTTTGGAGATATAAATAGAAGCTAAAATACATAAAAATTATGTCACGATTTTTTTTTCAGGTATTTAAATATACTTTACGTTTTCCAACCTCATCTTTCTACCTGAAATCTGTACAGAATGTTGTTATATTAATAACCAAAGTAATCGATAGCTTCATCGTATAATAATTTAATACGTAAGCTTCAGTTCATAGAACGCGACAAAGCCGCAGCAAATACGATTATTGGATTCTGTTTGCGGGCTCGAAATCTGATGCGTCAATATGCATCGTAATTCGTATCCGCTAATGCTGAGGCTTAATGCTTATTGCGTTTCAGTTGGGGTGTTTATCTGTCAGATGTGAATCTATCGATTCAAGTCGTGTCATGGCAATACCGTCACGTCATGTAGCAAGGCGACGATTTTGGTATCTTTGAATCGTGTTAAAGAAGTTTTACTTCTGACACGTGTGCTCGGCACACACGCTCTTTTTTTGTAAATACCTATGTGACGTGCCGCTCTCTTTTTCTTCTTCTAACCTAACCCGGCTAACCCGGTATCTTAGACTGTTAGACAGCTGAATCCTATTCAAAATAGTTGAACATCCAAGATAAATTTATACAAAATGTGTACATTTTGCATAATGTACAAGACATAAAGGACGTAGATTCATCGTTGCTCTCTAGCTAGCAACACATCTGCATCTTATTGACTTGTTAATGCGTTTGGATGGGGTGTGACGCTCACCTTGCTTACGCTATCAAGTCTATTCTTTCCGCCCTATCAAGCATAAGGGTGCATTTCCACTAGAGATGTGCGAGGATGTGATAAAGAACCAATAGTATTGCTTCCACCAGAGCTGTGCTGACAGATCATAAAGGTAAATAAAGCGACAGGATTGGTCCTTTAAAAACACATCCTCGCTCATCTCTGTTGGAAAAGCAACATAAAATGCGTTGTTACAAGTCACTAGTTCCCCATTGATGAGCCTACGGGAGGTTTCATTGCGCGTTAAGGTTTTATTGTTAACGCAGACGTGGCCAGCCATAACACAGTCTTTACGATTTCTACTTGTGTGACAGTTTATATTTTTTATCGTTTCGAAATGCTGGCTTGTCTACGAATCTGGGGGCATAGTCTATGGTCTATTTTTTAACCGACTTCAAAAAAAAGGAGGAGGTTATCAATTCGGCCGGTATGTTTTTTTTTTTTTTTTTTATGTATGTACACCGATTACTCCGTGGTTTCTGGACCGATTTACGTGATTCTTTTTTTGTTCGATGCGGGATGGTGTCGAATTGGTCCCATAAAAATTTTATTCGGATAGGCCCAGTAGTTTTTATTTTATGAGCATTTTTGTCTGTATTTGTAAATGTTGCAAGTGCAAGTTTGAAGTCGGTTGTTTTTAACGCAGTTATTGACTTGTCATTAAAATGGTTGCCGGTAAAAGGAAAGATCAGGATCTATGGTAGATACTGGAAATTTTTGCTTATTAAAAATTTCAGAAGAAAGATTCCTACCTTTAACGTCGGAATTAATAAACGCCCTGAAAAAGTCCCACGAAGATTGCAGATGTTAATTAAAACTTGGAATTTTCTCAAAAAATGCCACATCGCGCAATGCAAAGAAAGGATTTGCGCCTCGTTAATTTGATTCGGTCACGGCTTTAATCTCGTTTATTTGAAAAGTCAGATTATTTTCAGCTATGAAGTGTTGCATAACGAATAAATCTGTTTACCAATACTTTGCCTTTTGTTTTTACTTACAATTAATACAGATTTATGGTTATCGAATAAGCGGATTGAATGAAATTGATCCCAACACTCACAATAAAGATTTGTAAACCAAAAAACAATGGTGATGGACCTATGATACAAAATATTGCTGAATATATTGCTTTTATAATTTACACGAAAATTTTAATCTATATAAAAATTTTAGTTAGGTAGTCAGGTAGCATGGTCTGAACTTAATCTATAGACCAAGGACACACCCTTTGCACCTAAAAGCATTTAAATTAAATAAACAATGCCAACATAACGGGAACTTGAGAAAGCAAAATAAGAATTAAACTAAATCTCAGCTACAAGCGTGTTAAAAATAAACACAATAAAAGAGGTAGTTTTCAGTAAACGCGATAATATAAAGGAGAAATGCGAAATAAAGCCGGAAAGCGTCGAGAGCCGGCACGTGGACGATGCAGGAGCATTGCATTTAATGGCCGCTGCGAATTGGAGTAGTTAAAAGGACCTGGCGTAATGGGTTTGTTACGTAAAGGGGAAGTAGACGTGTCATAAAAGAAGAGGGATTGATTGTATATGATGTTAGAGTGTGAGCCCAGTACGAATAGATAATGTATTTTCTGAAGGAGTAAATGTGGGGCATCCAGAAGTTTTGAAATGATATACAATATTATTAACCAGACAGTTGCACTACAACCGCCAAACGTTTTAAAGTTTAAAAAAAATGCTTAAAATATTTTATTTAAATGACTAGATGGTTTTTCCACTAATGAATAGGTGTTTATGTGATACGACTTACATAGCAAAGAATCGGAAATCATAAAAACAGTTGGCATATTCAAGATTAAGACTACGCAGAAATCAGAAATGGAGTTGAGAAAACATGTATTATGTTTTCTCGGTCGCGAACACTCGACCTGATTTTTCAAGATTTTCAAAGAAGGATGTGAAAATAATCAATGCTCACTTATTGGATAAATTTAGAACACTCCTAAATTATTTGCGTAACTTAAAGTATTAGTGATAATGTGTAAGTGATAACAGCGAGGGTCCAATGGGATTATGTCCAAATCAATCATACGACGGATTATACGGGTCGACAGTAAAAGTTTTCGGTTAGATTTAACATACGTTTTGTGTAAATATCATTAGGTAAGCAAAATTTAATTTGAAAGGATACTTCATAGTTCTGGTTTAAATAAAATTGACGTAATTTATATCCTTTTATCGTAAAACTAGCTGTGCTCCGCGGTTTTACCCGCAGTGCTCCGGTCCTGTTGGTCTTAGCGTGTTGATATATAGCCTATAAGCCTTCCTCGATAAATGGGCTATCTAACACCGAAGAATTTTTCTAGACGGACCAGTAGTTCCTGAGATTAGCGCGTTCAAACAAATAGCTTCAGCTTTATAATATTAGTATAGATTTATCAATACTTTACGGTACTAACTCCACTTTTCTTTATGTCGATTTCGTTTTACTCGTAAAGGGATAGTTTTATTGGCGTGTCCAACAAATTCAGCGCTGATAACCCGTCTGGGGCAATTTATCGAGCCAGGGATAATAAGATTTAGGAGATTAATGCGCGCCCACGGGGCATTGTCCTGTTTAATTGATGTGATTATTACATCTCCCTTTTTGGCCATTTTATTCATCGAAATACGTAAAGGACAAAGGTATATTTTTGTTACAAAGGCTCTTTAAGGATCTAGTTAATTCGATTTATGGAGATTGCAATAGGAATACTTATA
Source organism: Colias eurytheme (assembly GCA_907164685.1). Taxonomy (NCBI): domain Eukaryota; kingdom Metazoa; phylum Arthropoda; class Insecta; order Lepidoptera; family Pieridae; genus Colias; species Colias eurytheme. The sequence goes on from CAJQZN010042951.1 coordinate 37,734, forward strand.
AATATAGATTAGATTCTATGACATTGAAATACATCTTTATAATAAAGAAAAAATGGTGTACTTCTTCTCATCTTGTTGACCTACCTACATCTACATTCTACAGTAACAAATGCTAATTACCACAATCTGTAAGGATTACCTTTCTATATCTATAGATATGAGGTACCTTTGTCTTTACCTTTAATCTGTCTTGTCACACTAAGCCCAAACAAAATTTCCAACCCACCTTTTGTGACGACATTATCTTATCAACCTTCGCATAAAATTTATTTACCCAACAATAAAATTCATATTTAACGATCGCATAATTTAAAGACCCGACATTCTCCGGTGCATTATCATGAAAACAGAGATGTAGCAATATAATATCATTATGAAATATGACCGTGGCTTATTCATTAGCCGCCCTCAACAATAACTAATGGCACTGAGCAGAAATAGCTGGGGAAATATTTTCAGGAACATAACGGTGTCCCTTTAAGTGCCTGGAAAGTGTCTTGCTGGGTAATATATTATGCTAACGCAGCATTTTATTTTTGTTGAATATTCTTGAAGTTTTACCACATAGAACAAGGATCCGGTCTCAAGATGATTTATCTCACTTTTCTTTGAATATTTACTTTCTACATTATAGAGATTTACTGTTGGATATTTTGATGAGCTTTTTGCCGTTTTATAGTCTCGGGTGGTAACTAGGCTAATTCTAGTAATGTTAATGTCAAAATGATCTTAAACAGATTAACCAGCCCCCCTAGGCAAGTGGCTTTCTATTAGCGTAAAGTTCAATAGAATAGATTATGAATGTATGAGATTGACGTAATCAATCGTCGTCGTCGTCGTAATCAAACGTCAATCTCATACATTCATAATCTATTCTATTGAACTTTACGCTAATAGAAAGCCACTTGTCTAGGGGGGCAGGCTACTTTAGACAGTTTAATGTTTCTAAATAATAACGTTAACTTTGTTAATGATGGAAATTTCTCAGACGCGAAACTTGCGCCGTTACGTCTCAACTGCGAAACATTAAATGGTATCGTTTTGTTATCAAGTAACAAGTGAACTGTTTTTGCCGATAATTGCTTTGTCGAAGTTTGTTTGGCGTAATTAGTTGAGTGCGTTAAATGGAAGCTGATTTGTAGGTTACGTGTTATTGTGTGGTGCTATGAATGTTCAAAATTAATTTGTAAGCATCAATGGAATGACGTGGGTTTCCTTGTTCTATAGTAAAGATGGTTGTGGTAATGATTGTGGTGTTCAGAACTGATTTGTAGTAGCACATAAGTGACTATGTATAACAATTTAAGAATACCTCGTCATATATAAATTGTCTGCAGATTATCCGCATTACCTTGTTCCAATCGGTTAAGGAACTGATCGTAAGGAAATTGACCTGTTTAACAACCATAAAACGATGAGAATGTTTCCAAGTGGGTTAAGAGGCAGATGCATTATGTATACATCTGTTTCACTGATCGATTTTCTTTTGGGATAAGAAGGTAAGCCTTCTGCGTCCTGCCAGACCGAGACATTTTTTTTTAACGAGGATGGATGCATTAAATCTTCTTTACAGAGCATCCTCGGAGTCTCCACGCAATTTAAAACTACCACGTGATATATTCATTTATGCGCATTATTACCTCTGTTCCAATACTACCATGGCATTAAATATGTCTTTACAGAGCATCCTGGGTGAGTTCAACCGCGAGCAAGATGCCTTCATCAAGGGCCAGGAGAAGGGTGGCGGTGCTGCGGCCGCGCCGTGGATTGGTGCACCCAATGAGGCCTCGCTCAAGGAGGAGTGCCTGTCCCTGTCTACTGTAAGTTGGATAAATATAATCATTGAATTAACAATTTTATAGATGGTGTTCCCTAGCAATTAAGACATTGAGATCCTCAAGGAAAGAGCATATTCGACATGAGGTTGGCTAAGCAACTGTAATGATATTATAAGTAAAAAGTTGTAGATAGGTTACCTACACAACATTCGCTCCTTAAAAAACGCATGTCGGCACTTGATGATTGCAAGACTATTGTTTGTATCGTGCGTAAAAACAATCAAAACTAAACTAAACTAAACCACAGCCGCACGACGAAGCAAACGCATGACCAGCGGCCGAAGCGACGTTGCCGCTCCGTTATTGCCTTTCTATTATTATTATTAATCTTTTGTTTTAATATTTATTTAATTTCATGAATATTTCACGCAAGCATTATCTTTTTAGAACTTGCATAAAATAGACATAACGCATTTGTTTAAAAGTTTAAGAAAAATTGAATCACACATAATTTCAAACGAAATACCCTATTTGCAATAAAGTATTTTTTTGTGTTAAATTTAAATATATGTTGTTTTTTACAATATGTATGTTTGTTGTACCCCAGGACCGGCGGAACTTCGTGCGCGCCCCACCAGCGGGCGTGGAGTTCGACTTCGACTACGACAAGATGTACCCGGTGGCCGTCGCCATCATGGCCGAGGATCCCAACCTCGAGAAGATGCGCTTCGACCTGGTGCCCAAAGTGTGAGTGGTTTTGGCAGCTCTATATAGTTACTGGTTTTAACAGCTCTGTATAGTTGCGTATGATGGATAAAAGGTGTTATCAGTTCCATATAGGTACCAGTGCAGATCATTTGGCAACTAGTATAAGGTGGCTCTTGCCACAAATTTTACTTCTGTCGTCTCCTTGGTTTTCCAGTAAGGAAACAATAGATTTCTACTATTAAAAATTTCAAAACTGGTTCAGTAGTAAAACAGAATTATATCATATTTCTTTTTTATAAATTTTATGTAGCCTATAATAAATATAAAAAAGATGTGTGGCACTCGGGGACTGCCGCGGTAAAGCAAAGGGTAGGGTGCCATTAAGCCACACCTCCGCGCCCGTTGGAGTGGGGAGCGTGAGGTTTTTTCGTTACGGAATTTCTCGATTCGGTCCCCGCGCTCAAGGCCCTCGATAGAAGCTATGCAATAGCTTAATAAAAACTGCAATAAAATAATTGTAAAACAACATAATTCCAGTATCACAGAAGAGAACTTCTGGCGGAACTACTTCTACCGCGTGTCACTCATCTGCCAGGCCAACGAGGCTGATGCTGTCGAGCGCCAGGCCAGCGCTGACGACTCGCAGGGTGAGTGAATGTGCACCTTGTGTGTATGGGAATAAGGTCGATAATTGATCGAGAGGGACAGGTGATTAGGTGGGCCTTATGTATAGGGGATAAGGTCGATAGTTACTCGAATAAACGTAGCTGATGCTGTTGCAGTAGCCCTAATGATTTGCAGGGTGAGTGGGGACCTTATATGTATGGGAATAAGGTTCAGAATTTATCTAGAGGGACAGGTGATTGACAGGAATAAGACAGGACCTTATGTATAAGGGATAAGGTCGATAGTTGCTCGAATAAACGTAGCTGATGCTGTTGCAGTAGCCCTGATGATTTGCAGGGTGAGTGGGGACCTAATGTGTATGTTATAAGGTTCAGAATTTATCTAGAGGGACAGGTGATTGACAGGAATAAGACAGGACCTTATGTGTAAGGGATAAGGTCGATAGTTGCTCGAGTCAACGAGGCTGATGCTGTCGAGCGCCAGGCTACGGCTGACGACTCGCAGGGTGAGTGAATGTGCACCTTGTGTGTATGGGAATAAGGTCGATATTTGATCTAGAGGGACAGGTGATTAGGTGGACCTTATGTATAAAGGGATAAGGTCGATATTTGCTCGTGCCAACGAGGCTGATGCTGTTGAGCGCCAGGCTAAAGCTGACGACTCGCAGGGTGAGTGAATATGCACCTTGTGTTTATGGGAATAAGGTTCAGAATTGATCTGGTGGGACAAGTGATTCGGTGGATCATATTTACATGGTTATAAGGTCGATTGTTGCGCTTGTTTACCAGTCAGGACATCAAAACACACACCATCGCACGCGACAATAATTCCAAGTAAGTATCTTTTGAACTCGAAATAAGGTTCTAAATCTGGCGAGAAAGTCGAATTTTTTTATATCAAAAATACCTACTATGCTTACTGCTACCTTCATAAGTAAGTATAATAATAATAAAAGCTCCAAAAGTCTTCTGGCTAAGGAATTCTATAACATAAGAGAGTAAGTATTAAGTATTAATTCGGGTGGTCACACTTTCTATGGCAAATAAAAATTAGCAGGCCATTAATTTGACCATAAATCAATCTATTGAACCGGTATAAATAAAAATATAACGTAAATAAATAAAAATATGCGGACCTCAAAATAACTTATTTTGAGGTCGTCAAATACTGTATATATGTTCAGACATACCGATCCATTTTAACATCATTAAATGCTAGATCCGGTGCATTAGAGCTATTATTTTTAGTTTTTTGTGTTTACCTTTTTAATTTTGTTTATTTGTTTTATTCATTTGCCCATGTTTTGTTTATTTCATTATTTAGATAGTAAAACCGCGAGCGAAGGTCTCATAGCTAGCGAAAAGTCATCGCAAGCTTCGATAGATGACGTCAAAAAGAGGATTAAGTCGTTGAAAGTCGATAGAGATAATGATGATGGTAAGATTTTTTAATTTTGTTTAAAATATTAAAAAAAAAATCTGAAAAAAATTAAGTAATACCCAAAAATTGAACATTTGTTGATTATAATAACTTTGTTCTTTCTTCGGTTTATTGCAGTTTAAATTATTTTATTTTTGTTTATATTGTCTTTTTATTTATGACAAGGAGTTATTATTTGAATATGAGTTATTTTGTCTTCTCATTTGTGTTGTTTCCGACGCTCTACTTCATTCATCGAATATACTTAGATCTAGAAAAGTCGTACAATCCAATTTTTATCAATCATAACCAACTTTGAGAAATGTGTGATTTTCATACGCTTTTATCGCATGCTTTTTACATTTTCACTTGTAATAATTGCCACTAACCTATAAATGTATAATTTTTTTACAAAAAATGACAAAAAATATTAAAAAAATATTTTTTTTTCACATTATCGGAATGCAGCTTAAACGAGACACGGACAACATGGAGTATTTAAAAATCACTGTCATTTGTAACAACTAGGTAGCTTCACTATACTGTCCCTTCACTACGCTCATATAATATAATAATATTATTTAAGACGTAGTTTTTTATGTTCTGTGGCAGTTTTAGCATTAAAATGGATGGTATATGAAGCTCCCCATAACGTGAACTTGTAAAGCCAACTCTTTGCTATAACCAACGTTTCTCTCTTGTGAAAATGTTTTTTCCAATTGGTATAATAACGCTAAAACTATGTAATTTGTTTTTAAAGATAATTATTATTGTATTTGTTGTTCAAATAATAAATATGATTTATGACTTGTTTTCGACTCAATAAAATGATTATATTTTACGTTACATAGATCTATCGCTTCAGTATATTTGGCGTTATTATATTGAAATCTATCACTGTTGATCTCACATTATTTTTTGAGCGTTATTTACTATATATAAAATAATATATAATGGCTGTTCGCAAACCATTGTTCCGTTTACGAATCCAAAGTTTATATCACTGCAGCGTCATATCTTCATACTTGTTGTTATATAGTATTGTGTGTCGTTTATAAGATTGGTGTTAATAATATATGACAATATAGCTTCATGTCCTTAATATGAATGTATATAAATAGATTCATATAAATCCCGTCAGTAAATGTTTCAAATTTGAATAGCTTTGATCACAGATAAGGCTTGTCTATGAATCGTTCATATTACGTCACAAAAGTTGACTCTTAGCGAAATGTTGAATTTGGAGTAGTTTTAATTTGTCTCTATTGAGGTCAAGTCACTATGTCTATTTCAAATAATCTCGATGGATATTATATAAACTGAATGTTATATATGTGTATAAGTATATGAGTATAGATTCACGTCACTTCTTAGTGTTTTAATGTAACTGTCTCGTGGTTTGAACATTGCTACCTTTTACGTTTATTTTGAACTCGCTTCTCGTCAATATTACAGCTTGATTTTATTGCGCATTTGTATAATTTAACACGCTTTCATGTTTCTCAAAGTTGGTTTCGATCTATAACCGAATGAACGCGTAGCAATGTTGAAACTTTTACATTACGTGTTGTCAGATTTATATATTTAATGTTTCTAATGAATAATGCAAGTTAAACAGCAGTTGAGGTTTTACGATCACCACACACTGAACTAGAGAACAAGGTTTGATGTGGTTTTTGCGTTGTGACGTGGCAATATAGGACTTTAAACTAATTAAAGTCTAGAGAATTTGTTACAATAATGTTTGTATAGATGAAAGGGGGGGGGGGGCTAATTGCTTGAATATGGGTATGCCAGTAAGTGAGGGACTATTTTCTATAATTCCTAATGAAACATTCCATGGTTACTAAATAAAAGAGAAATTGAAGATTTTTCATTCCCATTTTGCCACGTTAAAACGTACGAACCGCACACAAATATTTGTCTCGTCTCTCTGAAATATCTGATATAGCCGCGACATATCACTTATGGGTGACAGTCAATTAAATATTATTCACACTAACTGCCGTTCTTAGGTTTTAACCGCTGACAACACATTCCCTTCGGCTCCGTAATGCTCGATACACACGTAACTAACTTGACACATGCATGAAGCATCATGCAATCAACTTTTAACACATAAAACCGAAAGAGTAGAATAAATTTGATTGCTCTGCTCTGGATCACGGGTGGCCGAGAGGTCATTCGGCTCCATAAAGAGGAGGACGCGGGTTCGAATCCCGCCTCGTTATCGATTAAAAAAAATGTATATTATGCAATCAAGCTCAAACAATAAACTTTCGAGAACCAAAAAGATTGCGCAAGTCGCCGTTCATGCAAGCTTGTCAAGCATATTGTAGCGTGTGTACCGACACTTATGTGAGCCATGTACTTAATCCAATGTTTATAATGTTGCGTAGAATTAGCTGATGGTCAAGGCATCGACAGGTGATATCGTACAGGCCTAGTAACCTTTTAGTAGATATTTTCCGTCGCTAATCTCTATAAAATTCCCTTTCTCACTTGCTGACAATATTACGTGATTTATTTATTTTATTTATCACCGCTCTCGTAACTTTTCGACGTCCCCTATCAGTATTATAATTAACTTTAGTTTAATATTATTGTTTATTGTCTTTTTGTACTGTTTCCATGTAAAACCTAGCGTCAGTATAGATGTTACTTCTAATGTCAATACTTGAAAAATGTTTAGTGAAATTATAATATTATAGTTATTAACGGCATTTATAGTTAGTTATTATGAATTGAAATAATTATATTATTCTAAAATAATTGGTGTTGTCATTTGATACATAACCTTTAAGTTAGATACAATTCTATTAAGTTAGATTTAACAAACGACGACGTCGAAGAAGACAAAATAGCTCATAAAAGGTATATTGATGTTTATTTCAACTTTAAATCATTTGAGTAGCCAATTTTTTCAAATTCCTCAATTTTTTCTTTCTACTTATAAATCTTATAAATCTAGATGGATTGATGGAATAATATTTATTGCTAGAATAGTGCAGTCACATTGCCATTATTGAGGCATTTTTTATTATAATAAAAATATCAAAATTTAATGAAAATGATTGAGTACTTCACTTGATAACAGGATTATTTTAATCAAACTTTTACTAGTAAAAGAGTGTTTTCGTAGTAAAAATGTTTTTAAATATTACAATAAAGTTGGCTACTCATTGAAACTCCTTAGAAACACACAAACAAATTAACAAACACGTAAACATTGCAGAACAATGGGAAAAGGAGCTAGAAGCAGAGCTGAAGGAGTACGAAGTGGTCGCCGACAAGACGGGAGATGATAAGTGGGAGAGGGAGTGTGAGGATCTGCTGGGGGAGGTCGATCTTAAGTAGAGATCCTAGTAAATAGTTCGATTCGCAGTCGTAGTACTGTGGGGTACGGTTGAAATTCGAAAAAATATATATCTAGGGCTTTTTCATTCGTTCAGCAGTTCAATCATTTATATTTTTTATTTTCGATAAGACGGGTGACGACAAGTGGGAGAGAGAGGATCTGCTGGGGGAGGTCGATCTTAAGTAGATCGAATTTAACTCGTAATACTGTGGCATACGGTTGAAATTCGGAAAACACAATAGGTTTTGTGAATTTCAGTCGTTATACTATGGGATAAAGTTGAAATTCGAAAAAATGCTAGTCTAAGGCTATTTTATTCGTTCATTCATATTTTTTTATTTTGATTGATTGACTATGGGGTATATAAGTACCTACATTGGATAAGGTTCAAATTTGAAAAAAGATCAGAATGATGTAATTGTGTAAAATGACGAAAACGTCGACTAAAATATTTTGGAAACAATATTTCTTTCAATCATTAGTTCAAGTATCAAGAAATAATTCACAGCTGTTCTTGAGAAAATGTCCTGAAATATGTGTTAAAATTAAAATAAAAGGGAATCTGAACAACATTCCATTTCTAAGCGAAAAAATAACGGTCACTAACGATTTTTTTTTAAAACAACAAAAATGTTACTTCTCTAGTAATATAATAATTTATTTCCTTAAGATCTGTTGCTTAATTTTTAACTGTGCAAGGACAAACAAATAAACTTTAGCATTTGTAATATAAGAAGTTCAATATACCTTACTGTAATTCATGTCTATTATACTTCAATTACTTAAGTATACAAAAAAAAAATTAACTTTCTATATTAAATCTATCTGTAACTGTAATAATACACTCGCAAAAAAAAACTGGTGAATAAATTTTTAAAATGTAATAAGTGTTATTAGAATTATTAAATATCAAAAAATATTTTTCACAAAATAAATGAAATTTCAGTTTTTTTTAATTCGTTTTTCCTCTACATATTATAATTAAAAAAAAACTGTTAACTAGGTCATCTTATGAGATAGATCAATATAGAGGTAGAATAATCTATAATAGGTAATTATTAATAAATACTAAATAGGATTAGATTGCTCAGCTGTCAAAAAATATAATATCTTGCTTGGTTTTAAGGTTTTAAAAATATAGGCTAACCCTTCACATGTTACTTATTAAAAAAAATTTATGCATAATAATTGTAATTAAATTGCCTATTTTTTGTTTTCAAACTTTTCTACTACCTAGCTAATATTTAATTTGATTATTATGAAAATATATAAATTCGAGGCCTGCAAAAGAAATGCAAATGTTACTTGTATCAACACTATAGATAGAAACATATTGTAAAAACTAAACTTCGATCTTAATTAAAACTTAACTAAAATCGCTGAACATTCAACACAAAATAAATAAATATTATAATTAGTTATGTTAACGGATATTATTTTATGTTGTATATAGATTTTAGCATTTTAAATTATTTCTTTGTATTTAATTCTATTAATTAAGGTTATTGTAAATTATATGTGTTTGTAAACATTCCTATTAATAAAGTGTTCGTTGTATATTTTTGTTTTTTATTTATTAAAAAATACCTTAGGAATCCTAACAAATGTTATAAATATGTTAGTAACTCTTTCTGAATGTATGTCCCTAGTTCACGCCGCATCCACTGAATCGATTTAGATGAAATTAGGATACTTTGATACTCGAGAAAGGACATAAGATATTTTAAATAAAATAAATAAATAATTCCTTTTTTTAACAAGACAGGATTATTACAATATGGTGTATTTCACAATATTAATTAATTTAATTATTTGATATTAATATAATTATGAGATTATTATATTATGACTAGCGGCCCGCCCCGGCTTCGCCCGTGGTACATATGAAAAATAGATGTTGGCCGATTCTCAGACTTACCCGATATGCACAGAAAATTTCATGAGAATCGG
>CAJQZN010042951.1:47583-60951 GCA_907164685.1 Colias eurytheme
AGGAGTATGCAGACTAACATTGTGACACGAGAATTTTATATATAAGATATTCATAAGGTGATTTTACCAATAAAACGAAGCCATACTTTTAATAACAAGATCAAAAGAAACAAGAGATAGATGTTTCGTTTATGATCTACCTGCTCGCTTCGGCTACGCCTGTGTAGTAATGTAAACCTAAATTAGTCCATTTACCTGATAATAACGAGTACAATTCAGACCTTACACCACCAATATCAAATACACCGCTAAGGACGTATATCGTAATTACAATACATATAGGTATCCAACAAAAAAAGATTGGATAGTTTATATCTCAACCTAGTATACTTAGTATGAAATTTAAATGTATTAATAAATCATTAATTTGTAAATTGTAATAATTTGTAATTAATTGTAATTGTAATGATCTATGTCTCAACCAAATTTGATCATAGTCTCATCTTTCAAGTGGAATATAATGCTGCACACTGAATTTTTTATTAAGATCTGTAGTAAGTAGTGAGTTCATAGATTTTTGGATATTTAAGTCGGCTCAGAAGCAGCTCTAGAATTGGGACTGATTGCATTTTAAATGTTTTTTTTACTAGCATTGCTGGTTGTGAATTGTGACACGACTTTTATAAAATTGTATAATTTAACGAAATTTTGGTTCTTATTTGTGGACCCTTTTGAATCGCAATAGGTACATATTATAATTGTCACTGCATCATTTGATATATCACTACTAGTCTACTAGCTTTCCGCCCGCGTTTTCAAAGAAAAACCCGCATAGTTCCTGTTCCCGTAGAATATCCGGGATAAAACCAATCCTATGTGTTCATCCAAGTTACCTAGTGTGCTAAATTGCGAAAGTATAAGTGTTTGGGTGAAAGAGTAACAAACACACATCCATCCTCAAACTGTCGCATTATAATATTATTATTAGTAGGATAGGATAGTGGATTCTAGAATTTACAAATAAAACACCATTGCTGTTGTAAAACTTTAATAATTTCCAAACACGCAATAAATTAAATAGCAAAATCTGACACCCCAATTTAATTACTATAAAACAATATAAATTATTAAGCTGAACTCTGAAGAGCTATTTGCTTGAACGCGCTGTTCTCAGGAACCACGGCCACGACGCATCGGGTCGATTTTAAAATTTTATATGGGGGACGGCGCGTACGCAGTCCCCACTACCAAAAATTACGCGTCCGAGTTATCCACATTAGGGATAATCGCAGAGGTCAACCCCGCCGCAGTGCAATGGCGGGGCCTCGCTCTGGGGGAACCGCCTTCCTGATCACGGTGTCCCCTACGCCAGGTAAGTATGCTTTCGGCAGCGCTCCATGGGGTCGTCATTCTTTGGGAAAAAATTTCTATAGCGGGATTTAAATATAGTTAAAAGTAACTAGGGACATCTCGGGACATTCTGTAATAACTAATCGTACGTGTAAAATTTTGTATCAGCTGTTATAATTTAATGACCAATGCATAGATGGCGCTTTATTAAAACAAAAGAAATATTCCAGAAATGTTAATTAATATATATGTATTAGATTAGAATAATAATAAATGAATCAAATCATATAAAATTCTAAATTTAAACTTAAATTATTTAACTATTATTTGTATACGTAGTATATTATTATTAGTCTGTGCTATTATAGTTCATTTGTGGGAAGTTTTTTATTTTACATGTTGTTTTTTAGTAATAGAACATGTTAATTCAAATTCAAATCGCTTTATTTGTCGTGTGTTATTATTAATTATTGTTGTGTGTTATAACTTATATCACAGACTAATAATAATATACTACGTATACAACTTATATCATATTATATTATGTGGTCATTTTGAATTTTATGACGTTTTTATATATTTAAACTTTAAAGGCATGCATGCCTGTTAGGTATATTCTTTTATACAAATAATATATATATACTAATACAGGCTTAGATCATTAAGTTCTAAGAATACAGGTCTTATACAATAAATATATTGGTCCATGACAATAGGTACAATTATATCACTTCGTAGGTGCGTAACCACATGCGTAACGGATGCTAAAATAAGAGACCGTAAACTATTAAAATAATTTAATCTTAATATAGGTACCTATCTCCAATACTATACCATATAATGTAATAGTTATGTACAGTTATAACTTACAAATAAAATGATCACTGCTAATGTTTCAAGGAAAATATGTAACTTTTCAATATATGTATAACTGTTTTCCGTTAAAAATCATCAGATTTTTTCCATTTTAACAGTCGTAATCTGTGAACTATCTATAGAGTTATCATTACTAACATTGCATAAGACCTCATTAGTATTTACACTCCCAAATTCAGCTAGTTCAGCTTCAGCGAATATTTTAGCCATTTTAACCTTTATCATACACTGAGTTTTAAGGGAAAGCCTTCTAAATGTTCCCGCGTAACTCGTGAACAAATGATCTACTGGATCTAATAATTTCTGGCGTTTCGGCTCAAATTCTTCATCTGTTACGGACAATGATCTGCGGCTTCCGTGCGACTCGTACTGTATCGCTGGGCTAACTGTCCATGGCTCGGATTCTATGTTTTCGCGTAAATCTTTCTCATCGCTCGGAGTTGGAGATTGTCGCGGAGGTGATGGAGATGATGTCACCGAAGTCTGCGCTTTCTTGTATTTAGAATGCTTTTTGTGTATCATATATTCGTCTAGGAACTTTAAGTTTTCGCTCCAACACCAGCTGTGGTACGATTTGTTGGATGGTGCGACTCCAGATTGAAATCTTTTATATTTTGTGTAACCGTCCTTTAGGCCTTTCCATTTATTTTTTAAAATATCGCCTGCAAAAATAAAAACAAAAATAAAAAATTGGATTTAATCATTATAAATATAAATTAATAAAAGAATAAAAATGAATAGCTATATCTTATATATAAAATTCTCGTGTCACAATGTTAGTCTGCATACTCCTCCGAAACGGGTGGACCGATTCTCATGAAATTTTCTGTGCATATCGGGTAAGTCTGAGAATCGGCCAACATCTATTTTTCATAAGTACGGAGTACCACGGGCGAAGCCGGGGCGGACCGCTAGTTACCTATAAATTTTCTTAGTAATGCGACATTGAGATAATATTTATTTATAACTTCTATCGATAATACAAGGTGGCGCTGAGCTTAAAACGAATCATGACACACTTGACCTAATGATATTGTAAGGCACGCTATATAGCATTATAATAAGCTGCCGTTCTTTCTACAAATAACAAGAAAATTGTTCAACTTACTCGACTCGTTCATTTCCTTGCTAATGAGTTCCCATGCTAGTGTTTTTTTCTCGATACTGTTATAGTATATGTGTCGTCTATTGTACAGTATGGGGTAGCCTTTTACGCATTCTATGAAGTTTTCAATGTTCACCGTGGTCATGGTGATAATAATCGATAAATGAGGTTATGTAGAGCGCTTCGTGTCGTGTTCGCGCCTGCACGGCGCGGCGTGTCGGCGCGGCGTGTCGGCGTGGCGTGGCACTGAGCGATGACGGGGGACGCGTCGCTCGGACGCGGCACGCGGGTCTCTCGCTCTCGCTGGACGCTTCGCATCGCCGCGCTCGGCGTTCGTCGCCATTTTGTGAACGCGAACACTGAGCTCCGCTTTCAATTATTTATTATTAATACATATTATTATTTATTATGTCATGTATATTGTTTTTTCTCTGTCGCATTTTATAGACTGTTATTGCAGTTAACTCAATATAAAAATAATGAGCTTGTTTAATACAATGGTCTAATTAGCTAAATATACCTACATAATAATACGCGCATGTACCTATGAGTTTTTCCTTTTTTCATAGTTGTGGGAATATCGGTATAAAAATAGCCCAAGTTACTGCTTATAACAACAGCTATCTACCAGTAAAAGTTCCGTCAAAATCGGTCAAGCCGTTCTTGAGATTAGCCGGAACAACAGACAGACAAAAATTTTATAAATTACTACATTTTGGTAATATACTTATGTAAATTGTAAAGTTGTATACATCCATTTCATTTAGTAAAAATCAGTTATTTCAATATAATAAACAGACACTATTACATACGTAGTAACTATATTATTATTAATCTGTGCTATTACATATTACAGGTACCTATAGATTACTTACCTTATTAAGTTATTAGGTATTTATGCAAATTATTGTATACCTAATATTATTTGCATAATTAAATGTTTAGCTATTACTAATACTACTATCTATGTTAGTTACCTATATAAATAAATGTATTAGGTACACAAAAAAACAATGCAAAGAATATTAAATCCATTAAATCTAAGAAGTACTCTGTGAGTCTGTGGCATGCGGCGATGGGCGAACAGCGAAGCGGAAAAATATAACACGGTCGGCAACTACATGACGTCACCAGTATTGGTCAAAATGGCGCGGTACGGCGACGCGAAGCGAGAGCGAGATAGGCCTATATAAGCAGTCGCTAGTGGGAACTGTGAGGCGATATACGCCTCCACGCAGATGCGAACGCGAAACGAACGCTAGTTTAACCTAAATTTATCATATCGATTACAAGTTTTTCATTTCAGACATGAATACAATTGATATAGAAAGGCTCATCGAGATCGTGAAACGGTATCCCATGTTATATGACACGCGACACGAACAGTACAATAATTTTACCTTGAAGACTCAAACGTGGAAACAAATTGCCAAAGAACTAAATGACGGCAGTAAGTTACTTACTTTTTTATTCATACATTTTGGCTATACTTTAGTACCTACATATTAACTGCAAGGTATTCTTACCACCTATGTGAAGTATAATTTTAAATCATGTCTAACAAAGTTACGATTTTAGCGAGTATCGACTAGAAATAGGTCGCTTAGAAAGATATGTGTATTCGATCGCAGCGCCATCTTGTTGATTTTGATGGTTTTACAATAAATATTTAAGTTAGCTAGGGGCTCGGCAACATTTTCACCAGGTGCGGGCGCGATCATAGATTATTAGATTTAGGTATAGCACAAAAAAAACTGTGCAATATATAATATTTAAACGTTACTTTAGTTTCAGGTGAAGTTTTAAGAATAAAATGGAAAGGCCTTAAAGATGGATACAGAAAATATAAAAGGTTCAAATGTGGAGTTGCACCGAATAATAAATCGTGGCACAGCTGGTGTTGGAGCGAAAACTTGAAATTCCTCGATAATTATGAAATAAGGAAGATTATTCCTAAAAAGGGCGCGAAGGACAAATGCAAACAAACACCGAAAGAAAATAAGGTTCCTGCTGATGAAGAGTTTGTTGATAAAAATGAATTAGATGCCATAGACTACTTATTCACCAGCTATGCGTATACATTTAAAACGTTATCATTGAGAAGTCAGTGTATGATAAAGTTGCAAATGGCTCAGGTATTTTCTGAAGCGGAATTAGCCGAGATCGAAAGTACAACAGAGGCTATAGATACTGCAGAAAAGGATACCGAGATCGAAAGTACAACAGAGGTTATTGATACTGCAGAAAAGGATAATGTCAATGATTTTAAAATAGAGGAAGATCCAATTATAATTAAACGTGTAAAAATGGAGAACGATGACGATCCTCTAGAAAGTAACGCAATATTATAAAAATAGGAATACCTATGTATACCGACTGTGTACCTACTGTGTAAATAAAAATTTTAATCTGTGATATTATTTTAATATTATCATACCTATAACGTATTTGAGTATGCTAGTTCTTGTATAAAAAATGCCATCTCCTTTATTGAAATCTATAACTTGTAATAGCTAATACAAATTTTAATATAAATGAACAATTAAAAATTACATGGGAAATATTCAAGGGGTTGCTGAAATCCAGTATTGAGTAGTACAACTAACGAGCTGCACAGTTTTCTGATTCTGTACTGTTCGTAAATTTTGTACATACCTATTAGCTGCTTTTTTATATAAAGTAGTTATTAAATTTTGTATTTTTCTTTGTTACTGATTCATTTGTGGTGGTCGCAAGGTGGTCGTGTTAATGACAATAAATTCTTCTTTCTCTCTTTCTATGTTGTATTTTATTTGACAATACCTTTATGTATACGTAGTATATTATTATTAGTCTGTGCCTTTATACATTTTGATTTTGAACATGCAAGTTGTTTTACTTATTTTTGTATTATAGTTGAAAGAAAAACGAAAAACATAAAGTAGTTAAAGGTAAATTTAAAATGGGTAATAGCATAAAATACTTAATAGTACTGATAGTAGGTACTAACTTATTATTAATTAAAATATTAATAAAATCAGAAATAACTATTAAAATAATTGATAAAGCGCCACCTGTGAACAATCACTGGAACTAAGAACTTACCAAAGTTTCTATTTGAGTTTTAAGTAGCTGTAGGATGTCGCTAGGCATGTAAGTTGGGTTTGTAGTTCGCGGCTTTAGAAATTTTTTCCCAAAGAGTTAGGTCCCCCTGGAGCGCTGGCGAAATCATACTTACCTGGCGTAGGGGACACCGTGATCAGGAAGGCGGTTCCCCCAGAGCGAGGCCCCGCCATTGCACTGCGGCGGGGTTGACCTCTGCGATTATCCCTATCACAGATCTTATAATGTGGATAACTCGGACGCGTAATTTTTGGTAGTGGGGACTGCGTACGCGCCGTCCCCCCATATAAAATTGATATAAAAACAAAATTGATCATCTGAGTTGCGGAAATATTACTACATATTTACTACATCATTGTACTTTCATCGAATCTGTATTCCTTAAGGGGAAGCTCCCTAAATTATATATATAGTGTTTTTGCATTAATATTCTGAAACAGGCACACATACAATCAAAATGGAACTTTAGTATAATATGATTTATTGGGTCTTTTTCTTTCGATGTACAAGACAGTTATGTAATTGTAACATTTTCGCCCGACTCATTTTTTATTCAAAAATTATGCCTTTTTTAAGGATTATTACATTTTTTTAAAGATTTACTTGGACTTGTCTAAAATAAATGTTAGCAGTAAGAAAATAGAGTTTACTATCGAATCCCAAGATATTTTTTCTCTAGATCAATTATCACTTTAGTGTTATAAACGAATAAGAACTGAGACTTACTTTTCGAGCTATAACGCGATCAAAGAGCGCACCCGATATTCAACTTTATTACGGCTGTATTAGCGTCTAGTACCGTAACCGGTCTCTCAGTGCCAGAAATGAGAAAGGGAGCCTCCTCTTAAATGGTGTAGTATTACAATAAAATAAACACATCTTGCAGCCTAAATTAGCGTTTTATACGTTTTAACCTGGTATTATGTACCTAGTAATTTTTAATCACTACATTCCACACAATGTTATGCCTATATTATGACAACCGCCATAGGCTGCTTTCTTGTACGAGTAGACATATAACTGACTACCTACATTTTAATTACCAAAAGACAATTGAATGTTTTTAGTGGGAAAGTTTCACATCAATTACTGTCAAATTATAGATATTCTACGACACTATAGGTAATTGTCATGTCTTTAGAGATGTTGGAACAGTGCGAAACTGAACTGAAAGTTCGGTATTTTTATTCGAAACATTTTTTACTAACAAATGGATCTGCGATATCCGAATTCTATGCTAAATAAATAAAAATAAATAAATTTTATGATAAAATGCTGCTCAATATAAATAAATCTTCAAACAATGAAAATAAATGCAGGACATTGATACTAAAGTCTCAAACAAATATTAGTGTCTCTAATACTTAGAGCATCTAAGCTCTAATACTATGAAGCTTCTCATCCTACTACTATTATAAAGGCGAAAGTTTGTATGTATGGATGTTTGTTACTCTTTCACGTAAAAACTACTGAATGGATTACAATGAAATTTAGCACACATATAGAAAGTAACTTGGATTAACACATAGGGTAGGTTTTATCCCGGAAATCCCACGGGAACGGGAACTATGCGGGTTTTCCTTTGAAAACGCGGGCAAAGCCGCGGGCGGAAATCTAGTTTTGTATAATAAGATAATTCCATGTTGTTCACTTTGTATTGGAAATGGGTAAATTCTTTTTTACATTGAAAAATATCTAGGTACAAAATAAAAGGACCAGTGTATCACGTTAAATGCTTTATTTTCTCAAATACATAAATACAAACATCACATTTTCTTGAGATTTAAATTAAATCTACATTACATTTACAATGTACATTTTGGCACTTTATTAATTCCAGTTATACCTATATACTACATAATATTATAGAGTCTATAAAAATATAATTTTCATTTTATACAATGTTAGGGGGCGTCCATAAATTACGTGAGGTGTTTATTTTTTATTTTTATGAATCTAAAGCATGTACTACTTTGATTAAATGGACCAAAAGGGTACCTATATAATTATTTTGTTTTGTCAATCAGAAAAAAAAGTTGCGTGATATTTGTCGAGACCCCCTATCCTATCCCCAACGTAAGGTTAGACGAGATTTCACGTAATTTATGGACGCCCCCTTAGTACAATCGGTACCTAATTGCTCAAATAAATTTAAAGGTTATAATAAATTTAAAAATTTAACTCGTGGCTTATTAAAAAAACGCTCTTAATTATTAATTATAATGTTACACACACTGAATACACTTAAAATTATTACTTCTACATAAAATTGTACAAGCATAATATAATACTTACATATTATATAACATACTTACCTATATAATTATAGTAGGTATAGTTTTAACCATAGATTAAGGATTGGTCTCCGCGCGCGCGCTACGACTAGATACCGCCTCACCTAAAAACAATAGCTCCGTGAGTGCGGCAACTCAGTTCTGTAGTGTGTGTAATGCAATTTGTAAGGACGCTAGTGTGTGTGAAGAATTGTACTGCCAGCTACATAAATTTTACCTCATAAATGGGTAATGGGCTGAAGTTTGAAAAATATTTTTTTTTCATCTTGGCCTTGCCGGGAATCGAACCCATGAACATGCGACTCAAATCCACTTGCGATGCCACAAAGGTTGTTTAAAACTTAAAAGTAAACAGCGGTAATAAAAAAAATAACATATGAGTCAGTTAAACATGGTTAAACAGAAATAAATTATTGTTATAATTATCCTTTTTTATATATGCGTTAGTAATAGTATTGAAAAAAACATTATGAAAAGTTTATTGTTTATTGCTAAAAGATTTCCTTAACCATGTGTATTTTTTGGGATATGCAGTACGGCAACACTGAATGGCGTCGTATTTTCGTAAACAACATTTTTAAAGTACAGGTGAAATTTCGAATAATACGATTATTCCTGATCGTACGTGATCCCAGTGTCTCACTTATTTTTTGTTATATTTTTTTTAAACAGTTTTATGGCACAAACAGGCATTTTACTTCGGGTTCTGTCCAAAATCTTCAAAAACTATCGGTATGCCCTCTCCACACAATGCTTGTGACACGACTGGCTCGGGTACGCCGAATTCGGCGTACTAAAAGTTGCCGCATTTTTCAAGTACGCAAGCGGCATCTAGTCGTAGCGCGCGCGCGGAGACCAATCCATAATCTAAGGTTTTAACTATAAACTATTCATCACCAAAATTATCACTCTTTATCCTTCAATATTAAATTCGACAGTTTGTGCAACTTCTTACCTATCTAGTATCTACACTTATTTTAAAACTCGATCATATACAAACAATTAATCTATTAAAAAAGTCTACAGCCTCAGCTAAGCGTAATTAACAGATCATTCCTTGTCCACATCTTCCAAACTATCTGGCAGCGTTGTTCCCTTTGTCTCAGGCAAGAATATACACATGAGACTCGCCGCTATAGGTGTAAGTCCAAAAATGGCCGTCGGTAACCATGGCAACGCGGCCGAAGAATTCGAAATAAACGGCGCAATCATGGAACCGATGCGCATGCACATAGAACAAGCGCCCATTGACATGTTTCTGACCACTGTGGGGTATAATTCTGACGTATAGATGTATATAGAGGCGGCTACAATGGCTACGCAGCTGACTCCCAAAGTTCCGAGGGTCAGGGATATGGTGTACGTGTTCGGGAGGACCCCGAGAAGCAGCACGCAGAGACCTCCAAGGGTGAAGGCGATGGCGATGGTCAGCTTCCTCCCGAAGTACTTTATGAAACAGATCGCCAGCAGGTTTGATGGGATCTGGAATAGAAAATCATTATTGCTTTGACAAGCTTTTTAATAAAATACAACATATTAAAACTGTAAACATTTTATGGAAAACGGAAGTCGTAACTAGCACAAGCATTTATCTAATAATTAATAATTGAACAATACCTCAGTGGTCACGAATCTAGTCGTCTCAATGAGTTTTTTTAAATAATTGACTAACATTACTGATTTATTAACCAAAATTTTATTTGAGAGTGATGCACGTAGAAAAATGTTTCTCTAAATAATTAAAAAAAATCTACGTTTTCCTATCCTAAATATTACCTACTATTACTATACTAGTTATCATTCTGTGCTATTAATAAAAGTTTGTGAGGTTGGATGTATGTGTATGTATGTTTGTTACCTACTCTTTCACGCAAATACTACTGAACTGATTACAATGAAATGTAGCATACATATAAAGGGTAACTTGGATTAACACATTGGATAGGTTTTATCCCGGAAATCCCACGGGAACGGGAACTATGCGAGTTTTTCTTTGAAAACGCGGGCGAAGCCTCCTAGTTGGTCATAATGATTAGCATTTAGCATTCACAATTAAACATCTATGTGGTTCGCATTTCATACATTTTAGATATCCAAGCAATTTTTTTGCATCAAGACAAATTACATAAGAGTAGAGATCGTGCGGTAACACAAAAGAACATAATTATTATTGGCTGTACCCTAAGGCGATATTTAAATGATTCGATATAAATTATAAATGTTTTCCTCATGTAAAACAAAACAAATTAAATAATAACAATCAGGGTTTCCCATCACAATAATACTTATTTATCTACTATGGTTGTGGTATGGTGGTACAAAAAATACAAAAAATATATAAACAAAAGTATACCACACCTACAAAAAATCTGATACGAATAACCTCCATACTTTTTGCGGAAGTTAATTAAAAAAGTCTGTTTATCAAAACTCAAAAGGCCACATTGTTTTGTTTTGTATTGAACTTTTATATACCTAGAGATACAACGAAACAAATAAGTCCCTGAACTAAAGCTATAAGTTTGACGGATTTTTCTTTATTACTAGGTATCTATTAATTTACGATGGTAATTTTTTTCTAGAAAGAAAAAAAACGTAAAATAAAAGCGATATAGTTACGTTTTATGGAGAAGGCTTTTGTGTAGTTAGAGCGACATAGTAATTATGCATGACTATATTATTTTTAAATCAAAGACTAACTACTAAACTTGCAAGACGGGATTCTTACGCAAAAACTACTGATTTCCATGAAATCTGGCAATCATACCTACTTTTAGTCTACATTAATCTACCAGGATTAATAATCACGCTCAACTGAGCTACTTCATAAAAATGCAATTATTAAAACGATACCATATACTATATTAAAACTACATAGGTACAGGTAGTGTAATATCAAATATGGTTGTGAATATTGTGACCTTGCTTGCCACCCGCGGCTTCGCCCGCGTTTTCAAAGAAAACTCGCATAGTTCCCGTTCCCGCGGGATTTCCGGGTTAAAACTTATCCTATGTGTAAATCCAAGTTACCCTCTATATGTGTGCTAAATTTCATTGTAATCGGTTCAGTAGTATTTGCGTGAAAGAGTAACAAACACACACATACACATCCTGACAAACTTTCGCGTTTATAATATTAGTAGGAAGTATAGGATATGTTGACTACACGGTATACCTGTATAGCCCCCGCAGCAGCGACCGTCACGAACGGATCGGGGCTCGTCTGGCTGATGTACTGGTTGATGCCGTAGAAGGTCAGCCCCACGATGGTCCACATGAAGCAGCAGCAGACCGTCTTCACCCGGAGACACGGACGCATCAGGTCGGTGTAGTTCGCGCGAGTGGTTTGAGATTTTTCGCGGATTTCTTCCGAAATTTGTTTTAAGGTGTCGTCTATTTTGGTGGTGGGAAGCCCGTTGCTGGAAGGGTTAAAGGTTGTTGAGAATTGCGAACCATTTTTTATACGTATTCTATTTTAAACTTTTCGATGTTTATTATTACAGTAGAATTTCGGTGTTGTTATATCAAGTAGCTTTATATCTACTGCAGGTTATACAGTTAGGAAAAATAGATTTAATAGCTTTTCATTGCAAACAAAAAGTCCTTCTCTATTATATATTTTAGTCATTTATACAAGAAATAAAAAAGCTACTTACAATTCCGCAGCGCGTTTAACAATCTTGGCTGCATCGTCCACTCTACCAACACTGAGCAACCATCGTGGAGACTCAGTCAATGAAAAGAAGTACATCAAATATATTAAGGGAGGAACAGCCATTGCCAAGCTATATGTATCCCAATTCCTAAAGTAATACGCAAAGAGCGGGACAGTCATATGTCCAATGATAAAGGGAATCTGAAAGAGACAGCCTAGCATCTCTCTGTACTCTGTTCCGACAGTTTCCATGACGATGACGAAAGAGATGACCATAGTTCCTGATGTTGCGACGCCGAGGAAAAAGCGAAGCACCGTGAAGGTAATGTAGTCTGGTGAGAAAGGGATAGCGAATCCAAGTAGGATCAGCGTGGTGGTGGAAAAGAGGAATGTGTTTTTTCGGCCATATCTGAAAAATTAATGTTCTATATTTGAATGTGTTCTATTATCTATTACATATTGCAATTTTTAATAAAAGGAAAGATTTTTTTTAATTACTAGGTACTATTTAAAACTCTATACGCATGTTTCTATGACATTATAATTATATTTATTGACCATTGAACCTTAAAAAAAAGCGATTTTTCACAAAAAACGATATTTTCACAAAATAACGATTTTTCACGAATAATCGAAAGACACTTTTCTACTTTCTAGCTACTTTCCCGTATTATAATAGCAGAATTTAATAAATGTTGTTCCATTGTGTTCCATTATATTTTTATAAATTTTACATATAAATATCGGTAATGGGATTAACGAATACAGATTGTACTTAATTTACGCAATGCACTGCAAGATCAGACTAAAAAGTATGTTTTTTAGATTTCAAACAAAATCGAAACAACCAACATATGTAAAAAAATAAACAGCTTAGTGCTTACCTATCAGACAAGAAGCCCATAACAATACTGCCCAAAAGCACAGCTCCGTCACGCTGGAACCCGCTTTAAAAAAAACCTGACTTTTTTTCAGCCTATTTTACCTACAAACGATGCTAATAAATGTAGTATAGGTCAATTTTTTGTAGTCTTATTAGTTACTTA